>JAGDQP010064891.1:0-11502 GCA_022664845.1 Lepisma saccharinum | reverse complement strand
TATATGTGTGTGTGTGTGTGTGTGTGTGTGTGTGTTAAAAAATTAGTGTTTTTTAGTAATTTTATTCTGTTCTATAGGTTCAATTAGTAATTTTTAATGTAAAAAGGAAATTCAACAATAGAAAAAGATACTATCTTGTGTAAGACAAATGAATTGCCAGTTGTAACATAAACCAACTGTATTCGTTATAAAGATCCTGTCATTAGAATATAAAGAATATTATTTTCACCTACTTTTAATTCAAATCTGAACTACTCACTTAGTATGCTTGAGTTCTTAATATAACTGGTTCTTTCCCAGAGAAAAGAATTGGTTCTGCTTCAGTATATTTATAAATAACAAGTGGCGTTGCAGGACTACAATTGTAAGCAAATACGTAATAAATACAATGGAAACGACTATTTTATATCGTGATAATAAAATAATTAAATATAAGCAATATCGCATTGCAAAAAAAATTAAATAAATTAGCATTACTATTTCTTACGCAAATTTGTAATTGCGAAATATTATAAGCAACAGAGGAGTGAGTAGTTACAGTCTCGAAGTGACAATTCTTACTGTTCTGATAAGGATATCTAGTAAGATTGAGTAATCTTATTTTATATTGATAATAATCTAGTGATCCAACATATTTTCTTTTACAATAAGAGAAAGTAGTGAGAAAAATTCATCTGAGAAGGAAAATGTAGCTTTATTTCTGTAATATGAGTTTGACGTCACGTGAAAGGGTCGTTACCACAGTAACTTCGAGGTATATTTCCAAACAATATAATTATTATTACCACTATAACTAAGGCAATTACTTAACTCAAATCATATATAGGATTTTCTTTATGTTTAAATGATAATTAACCCATTAGAATTGTTTTGAAATCGAGAATGACAATTGAAGGATTCTGGGGGGAAATTCCATCAGGTCTCATTTGCCGAAAGAATGAAAAATAAACTTTAATGTCACATTGAAACTCATTGAGTTGTTTAAACATTTTTTTACTGCGAGCAATAATTGTTTTAGGTATATTGTACCGTTGTAGTACATGTGAAGTAATATATGAAACCAATAGTTCGAAATTGACCAAAATTGGAGTATCATAGTTTTCCCCCTCTTACCCTTCAATTACAATTTACAATGATTTTACGTTGTAAAACACATTACTGTTTGGAAACATCTCGAAGTCATTGTAGAAAGGATGCGAGCGTAACATCGTAGCTTAAAGATGAGATACGGGGATACCTCAAGGACAATAAATCTAGAAAATACATACTGTAATTAAGCAATCGAATGAGTTTCTAGCACGCACAAATCAACTGTAGAGATATAGTAACTGAAACGTAAGCCATGATTTCGAAAACAAATATATGATGTTAAATTTTTGTATTGTACTTCACCTAACATATTACATCTAGTATATCACTTCATTAGTTTTTCATATAGGTTCTGTTTGAGAACCGTAATCACACACTCATTCATACCCTTGCGCACTCTTTCACACCTGAACAATCACGGACAAACATACATACTTCAGGCGAAAGCAAATGAAATGGAATAGGCTGGCATTAGATAATGTCCAAATTCACGGAGTTTTTATGATCGTTTTTAGATATGAGAGAGTTTCGATATATTTTTGGAAATTAAAGTTACAATTGAAATTGGTTCTCCAGTTTTTATTGTAGAAATAAGAAAGTTTAGTAAAAATTTGTTGAAACTTCCATTGTTAATTTAAATTTCGTCTCTTCCTAGCTAGTAAATACTTTCAGGTGGTAAATAATACAACGAACGTAGTAATTTATATCAAATCTAAATTTGAACTGAGTATACTCATTAATTGACTCAATTCCCTAATCATTTACAACCAGCAGTAAAACTGTTCATACGCTGGAATAAACGAAAGAACGACAACAAAATTAAAGATGAAAGTAAAATCATATTTAATTTTGTTGATGGGAAACGACGACCATTGCATTTGCTTCGGACTTTCATAACCATATTCAGAACTCTCCTTTGAAATAGCTCATGAAATACCGACTAAGAACTTCCCCGGATACTAATTTTTAAAACCAGCAAAATTTGCAAATAGTGTCATCTTCAAGAAGCAACTCTGCGGATGCGTGCATGAACCTGATTGTCTAATGCAAACATTTTCTTGTATGCGTCCACAATACTCATATATTTTCTTCTCAAGATGTGTCATAGAGAATATAAAGGAAGTAGAAAACAAGAAAGACAAATGGTACAAAAACGAAGATAAATACAACAGTCTCCATATTATATACTTTCTTGTCTCTTCCTCTTCTTCTCTGATTTCTCGAGGCATGTTCGCAAACGGACGTGTATGTTGATTGAAGTAATTGGTTGGTGTGTCACTGGAAGCAACCATTTTGCTTTCCTATAAGTTACAAACATCCACACGCCTCAACCACCATATTGGGCAATGTCCTTTGTTGAATAATGTTATCATTAACACGAACCAACACACTTATGGGTGACATTACTGTTGGAGAACAACAAGGAGCCAGTTCAGGATTATGATTTCCCTGTGTTGAAATTACTCGCTGCAAATAAATAATACAATGTGTTAACAGAAATACAATAAAGAAAATATGGATACATCTAGATAGAAAAAACTTAGTTGTATAGTTAAACTCAACTTTGTTGTATAAATGACGCCAATTACAAAATGTGTATAGGAGGCGTAGTTTAGACTATAACTGAGAATTGAGGTGGGGAGGGGGGATTTCAAAAGGAAACAAGTTTTGCGATCTCTGAAAAACGATATTATATCAACGATAAAATGTGGTTGGTTATTTTAAAACCAATACTTTTTATGATTTCATTTACAAAACATGTATTGTTAAGAGTTTTTTGTTAATTTAACAATACCTATTGTTTGTTCTCAAGCGCTTACCATAAGCTAGCAACACTTTACTGTTAATAATCGTCAATATTATTGAATTTACAATTAATCAACCCGAAATGTAGAAGCTTCATCTATTGGTATTGTTCGTTGTACAATTGTGTGTGTAGTAATAACATTTTGGAGCGATAATACTAGATCAACAAAAGACTTCCCGCTGGGAGACTGGAGTCCCCGCCTCCAAAGCGTACTCAGTGGGCACGCTTGAAATAGAATTTTTGAGCTTCTAAAGGTTTAAAGTGTTGCCCGCAACGCTCTCCTATTACTCTTTACAAAGACTCACACTAATATATGCAAGACTACAATTATGCATGTACAATTCTTTACAAAATTCATAAGCGACTTATTTAAACGTATGTCAGTATATAAAAACAACAATACTACATCTAATTTGGCAAATTATAACCCGATTGTTTAAAAATAATAAACCTACAGTGTCTAAGTTATTTAAAAAAGTACTGCCATCTGCGACACAAATATAAACAAAAAAGAAAATATTGCATAATGTAATATAAACATACATAAATATCTTCACACATTCAAATATTAATGTTACAGTATTGACTATCATCATCATCATCATCAAGAACACATTATAAATGTCAAGGATGGTGCATTTGCAGTAATTTTGCATGTTTTATATTGTTGTTCAGATAAATATGGCGACCTAATTTCCTTTCTCAATCCCATAACAATAAGTATAAGAAACATGTACGCATGCGCAAGAAATTATTATCTGAATATGGTTCAATCAACAATAACTTATTGTAATTCAAGCCTGAAAAGTGAATATTGTTATTAATATGGTTAAACATGTTGAACAATTAACAACATTCAATTAACAATATTTAATCAACATCTTATAACTATGCTGAAACGTCACATATCGTATACGTGACGATATGTTTCGTCAAAGGAACGACAATTCTTGTGAAAATGATTAACAATATCAGTATTGTCCCTGATAGTTCAGGATTTTTTTAGTGCGAGAGGTAGAATATTTACTGAAATTAAAATGGAAACAAGATTCTCTATATATGGATTATCTTATCTATAGACCAGTGTTCGTTCTTATGCTGACCATTTGCCACATATTGTACAGGGATAGAAGAAACTTTCAATACTCACATAGACAGTTCGTGATTAATGGAGCTCCGAAGATATGACTCGGAAGACCAACGAAGTCCAACAGAAACAAAGTTCTTCAAGACTTTGGCTCAAGCCTGCTGGGAATGGTATGTCAGACAGCTGTGTAGAGCCTCTCGTGGAAAGCCCATTCAGGGGTAGCAACCCGATTTCGCACTCCATATAATCCGGAGGGAACTGAGGCTTGAATCGAGATTCATCTACCATTTATGTGAATCTCTTAGTATTGGTAGATGGAATTACACAAGGTTTTGAGATTGAATTAACCTTGGTATCCCACAGGTATTTTCATACTCGTGACATTACTTAAAGGATAGTAAATTACAATTTTGCACGTCTCACAGAATGTAAGGTTGAAGTTACTTACATGCAAAGTCATACGTTTTTGTAAAATTAGAGCGTTAAAGGTTAAAAAGACATATATGGATCAGTTTAAAAATTATAGAAATAAAAGAATGCCATTTTATATGGTTTTGTCTTGAAGTAACGTTCGTGCTTTGAAATAATAAAATAATAACAGCTTTAAAAAGAGTCCCTATATCACGAGGGATTATACCTGCTTTATGCCTCTCATGAAGTGTCATTGAAAAAAGAGAAACGTTATTATACTCATTCAATGTTAGTTTCCTTTTGTCCTCTTTTATTTCTATAATCCAAAGTTGAAGAGTAAGGGAAACAAGATATTGCCTTGTTTCAATCCACTGCGAGTCTCGAAACTATCTGACATATTCTGCTTGTGGGTCACTAACTGCTTGTGAGATATCCTCGCTAGATTAACAAGTGTTTTAGGAATTCCAAATCGTACCAGACTATTGTAAAGTGTTCCCTTTGGATAGAAACCTCTGCTTTCTTAACATCTATGAACAACTGGTGAAACGTCCCATTGCATTCCCATTTCTTCTCTAAGATATATCGCAAGGCGAAAATTTGGTCCAATGTAAATCTATTTCTACTAAATCCACACTGGTGATCTCTAATTATTTCATCTACGTATACGCTTAGGCATGTTATCAAGATATTACTGAACCCTTTGTAACATGTTGGGACTAACGAGATTCCTCGGTAATTATTGCTGTCAGATTTATCTCTATGAGCTTAATCCTAATCGTTAAGTATCTATTTCCTTCATCCCCTGTATTTAAGCTCTTTATTACATATTTTGTTTTCTCTGAATTCACCTGTAGACCTATCCCATCGCACGCTTCTACTAAAACATCGGTGTTACTTTGTAGTGCACCTATATCGTCCCCTATTAAATCTACATCTTCCATGCATACAAACAGTTGGTTTAAGCCATGCAATATTAGTCCCTTTTTGTTCTCTTGCATTTTTAGAATTGCATATTCTGACGCAAAGTTAAACAGTGGTGGTGACAAGACATCACACTGTTTCAATCCGCTGCGGATCTCAAAACTATCTGACCTATGTGTCCTCAACTTATATGGTTGCTGAAACACATCGTTAGTAGCTGAACAAGGTTTTTATTCGGAATTCCAAATTGTACCAGGATATTGTATAGTTTATCCCTTTCGATATTCATATGCTTTCTTAAAATCTATGAACAACTGGTGAACTGTCGCGTTGTATTCCCACTTCTTCTCTAATATTTGTCTCAAGACAAAAATCTGATCCAATGTGGAACTATTTTTTTTTTCATTCCACATTAATGATCTTCAATTATTCCATCTACGTATATGATAAGGCGTGTCAGCAGGATATTACTTAACACTTTGTAACATGTTGGGAGTAAAGAGATTCCGTGGTAATTATTACTGCCAGATTTATCGCAATTTTTTTTTAATAAATCGGAAATATTACTGAGGTTTTTCATTTCTTTTGAAGCTCCTTCTTCCTCCATACAACACTTATCAATTTCTGTAGTTTCTTGATTAGTGCCGTTCCTCCCGCTTAAAAAAAAATCGACTGGGATGTTGTTGATTCCTGGTGATTTGAAAATTTTCAAATTTCTTTATAGAAATTTCGACCTCAGTCTCGGTAAGTACGGATATCAACGGTTCTGTGGTACGGATTTCAAATTCCTCTCTGTGTGTACATTGAGAAACTTGTCGAAAGGGCTTTTCCACCTGAATTTTAGTCGGATCCACCTGAAGATCTCCACGTTCATTTCTAATCAATCTAGCCTTAGCTAGTAGCCTTTTCTCCAAGAGTATAGCTCTCTAATGTTATTTGTTTATCTGTTTTCCTCTGTCTTCTGAATTTTCTGCGTCAGATAGTTTCGCTCCTTGTTTCTAAACCTGTATGTTCCATTTTGCGTTACTGTAGTGGTTTTAATTTGTTTCGGTTTTATTGCTTAGTCATCATTGCCTTGCTTGTTTTCTTTCCTTATGAACTTTCCTTATTCATTCTTCATGAAACCAAGGCTTGTTTTCCTATCCTTTCTTCTCACCTACAAGTTCTTTTGCTGAAGTTTGTTACTCTCTTACGATCTACGTGAGACTCACTTTTGTGAAGATAACTTTCAGTAACGAACAATGGCAGAGAAGGCTAGCATGTAATTTCTATTCATATCTTTATATCTTACCACGGCAACTGATGCATGACCTCGAGACATTGACGCTCCTGCTGGACCAGTACAAGATCCCCGGCAGAAATAGGCATGGTAGCCAGGAGGCTGAACGATCCAATGATCCCAATCTATAGATGCGAAAGACACGTAAAATTCATCTCGGCAGCAGTCTGTAACTCCTGGAGAACAATTGATGTTTCTTGGTGGCCGTTTCATCTGCAATAAAATTTACAAAGGTTCTATTATTATTATCTGTATTGAACATTATTTATTTATTTTGAGGAAAGTGTTATGCACTAAATAAGAATATACATAGAATAGCAATAGCAATGTAAACTTGAATGAAATTATAACCGAATGATTTAATGCAAAGAATGATCCCGAATTATTCTTGTTTCTTATCAAGTAAACTGCGTTTATTTAGCTCGAAGAAAATGGACACAACAAATTTTCATTCTTTCCATTGTAATCGTTTTTCTTACAAACACATAATGCGCTCTTTGTCCTTTTAGTATTACCACATACAGAAAAAGCTTGTGTTAAACAATAATAATTATTATTATTTGATAATAAATCTATTCGAAAAGAAGAAATGCTCTCAATAAAATTAGGAAAGCACGCTTTCCTTTAAATTGTTTATAAAGGGACTACAGGAAAATAACGTGATTTATCCATTTTATTGATTTTAAGGGAGATCGTTTTAAAAGTTCGTAATTAGCATTGCGTATACCTGAACATCAAATAAAGATTTGCTTGTAACAGACGGGCTATGCGTGTTATCTTCATGCATGATAATTTGTCAGAAAGACCCTTCAAAGAGCTAACAGATGGCACTCTTATCTCAATTTTGCCAAAAATGGACAAAGTGCGTTTTTTCCTGTTCTTCATATGTAATTACGAAATTTCAGTCGAACTTTTAAATATAGTAATAGCTAGACTCTATAATGTAATGATTGGTACGGCATAATTTCGACTGTTATGGACAACTTTTTATGACTGTAAATCCTGCTTGTGTTATCGGATTCAGAATACAGGTTCTCTATTTAAAAGGAACCATTTTATTTTAAAAGATGGACGTTAGCGTAAACAGGATTTTTGTGTCTCGTATAAGAAGAAGTGTTCTATTTAGTGGATTTGTTTTTCAGAATCGAAATTTGCTTTCGAGTCTTCCATTTTTTCAAAGTGCCTGTGAGGGACTATAGGAAACTCAGCCAGAAAATCCACACATTAAGTCATGACACTTTATTTCAAGATTGTTGCTTTATTTCTATGGTTGGTATATTGTTTGATAGGTTTGACAGAAACATTGAATCTAATTTATTTGTCTAAAATATCACGTTGTGAGAATATTGAAAGTGATTCTGTTCACATATGAAATTTGAAATCGTAGGGGGCAAGTTGAGCCACCTGTTAATTCAGTATTGGATTTATTCATTCGTTCTTTTTTTGTTATTCAGTAAACTTGATAACTTTGGTGAACTTGATTTTACTTATGTGACAGTCTAGTAACTTTTGACTTCGGCCCGTCACGATTCGCCCATTCACAGCCAGTTAAAATCCACAGACATCCATACCCTTGCCGGGATTCGAACCCGGGACCTTCGAGTCGTTGGTCTAAGCTTTTTGTTATTCAGCACACGTTGATTTTCAGTTATAAGTTTACGCACCTATCGTTCACAATACAATTGTTCAAAAGAGTGGATACCTCTATTCCTTTAATTAGAAATACTGAATGGTCCATCATCCTTAATAAATTGCACTAATGTAATAAAATGCATCCTCGTCATGTTCAAACGAGTATTGAATAATCGAAGACAAATTGGAGATGGTCTGATATGATTTACACACGCGTTACTACTTTCTTGAGATGCTCAAACTTCGACATATTTGAGCGCCAAGTTTCTTGATGGGTAATGCAATGATACGATAAAATTTTTGGATATAATTCGTTCTTATTACAAAACCCAAGAAACCCATTGCGCCGATTGCAAGACGGAGTTTAGTGTTAGTCTAAGTTAAGCTTAGGCTGAAATATCAATTTTCAAATGCACCAGCTTAGCCTAAACCATGGTCTAGCCTAGGTCTACGTCTTTGCAATCGGGCGTTTGTTTTTACCAGTGATTGAAGTAGCAACAAGTTTTGAAACCAGTAACTTAGTGTCCTTCACAAATTGAAGGAATACATTAACAAATCTCTTCTCCTCTAGTACGTTCATGTAGAGAGATCAGTTTAACAAATTCCTCCTTCACTGAAAAATCGAAAACCCCATTCAAATAAACACATACAACTGTGCAGTATCCGATATCTATCCGTGTTTTGGGAATACTAGGTCGAAACGAAACTATTACTCCAATCTGTGAAACTTTTCATTGAATTGTACTTAAGTCAAAGTAGTCGTCATAATTTTAATTTGCTTACGGAGGGCGCCAAACAAGGGTGTTGCGGACGCCGTGTTGGACAGGGCTGGTTTAGACTATGGAACATGGTTTTCGTGCTTGTTCTGAGTATAATAAAAGAACATATTCCGTTTTCACAGGAGCTGCCATCTAGTTAATATCACGAACTAAATAAAAGATTACACGACACAGAGGTTTTAATTACAACATAATCAACACAAATTAATTGATTGTAGCGTAACATTTGGTAGATTAGTTGCACCATCATTCTTCAATAGCTACTATTAAAGTAATACTCATTGCTACGATGCTATATATTTCTATAACGAAAGAGAATAACTCACGAAGTGAGGCTCGTTTAACGTCTTAATTGCGTTTAGATAGAAGCGTCTTACTAATGTTACAAGATAACCGTCGTAAGCTGACGTGGGTACAATTAGAAACCCACACGAACAAACGGTAACTTGCGTTAATATTACTAGAATAATCCACGTTAGCCTTAACCTTAGTACACTGTTAAAGTTTTCGGACAGTTATCTAAAAAAGTCTGAAAACTGAGTTGAATAGAACGTGACTAACAAAAATCAGAAACCCTTCAGTTTCCAAAAAACATTCAAGCAAAGAATACTTAAAAATTGTCTCTACTATGATGTAGGTTCGCATTGCTACTATTATTGAGCTTTAGATTGTGAGCATTCATGATAGTAGAGAAAATTTCTTAGTGTCCTTTGCTTGAATATATTTAGAAACTGAAGGGTTTCTGATTTTTGTTAGTCACGTTCTATTCAACCTAGTTTCCTGACTTTTTCCAGGGAACTGGCCGAAAAATTTTAACAATGTAAACATCGCATTAACGGGCTGCTTACTCATCAGTGTTCCAAAGTATTCTTATTTACTCGTAATAATGTTTCGAAGTATATCCTTACCTTACTCTCCGACTCAGTGTTTATAACTAGGAAAGGTTTGTATCCTTCTTCCAAAGATAAAGGGCTCCTGGAAACTTCCATAGCACACGTTTTGCATTCCACTTGCATCACATGAAACAGATCTGAAAACTCGAGCCATAACTTTATGGTCCAAGAAAGATTTATTTTCACCCAACCCTCTGCAAAAGAAAGCATTGTCAATTTACTTTATTTCAGATTAAGCAAACACAAAACAGGCATAGAAGTTCGTATCTTTATACATAATTCAATTACAAAATCATGTGTTTGTCTCAAGAGCTAGTCTTTCCTTGCAAACAACACTTAAAAGTAAAGCGATTCTTGTCGTATAGTGGGCGTGTGGTCTGAAACAATTGTCTTTAGTCTACAAGCCGCATAGTTCTGGGCTCGAATATCGGTTGGATCATGAATAATTCCTAAAGCTTATTGCATCGAGATGGTACGAAAGCAATAAATAACCTACCAGGTGTGCCATAAACAACAAGTTTACTCAAGTTCTCTGTATACTAGTTTTAAAGGTCAATTACTACGCATACTTTCACAACACTATGACAGATCTTAATCAATGAAATTACACAAACCTTGGTTTAAGGAGTTAACGTTACAAATAATTCTAAATTGACATTAAGGAAGCATACATAAAATAAAAAAAATCCCTTTCGGCAGGCCTACAGGCTGAGGTAAATCTTGATTATTTTTTTTCCAAAAATTCAAATCTCGCCTTATATGAGCGCTATCGAGAAACTAGTTATTGATTTATAGATTAATCATCAAGAGCTTTTCAACGATACCCCAAATAAAACCTTCACATAGAGGGGGAGTGTATATCAGTGTATATCAGCAATGATTGAATGGTTCAGCTGAGGTCAGAGGAATATCAAATATGGAGAGTCGTTAGGACGATAATCTAATGATAAGACATCAGTCATCTGGCTTGCAAGTGGGGGCCCGGAATCATTTTTTCGGTCTCTGCAGTGACTGGCGTATCGCTGCATTTTCAACATGTTACTACATAGAGGTCATTTGTGTAAGGAAGTAAATTGTTTAGGATGTCTTCAATGAGATTCTACAGTATATTAACATGATCCTATCTATTTATAAATTTATTTATTTATAAATATGCTTAATATTTTTGTGTACCTCCGTTTCTTGTTAAATGTATAATTATGAGCAGCTGTTCATGCGCAACTATAATAATTTATTCTGACAGAATCATGTTTTCTGTACTGTATATGAGGTGATAGTACTGTAAGGTAAAGCTATCCCCTGTGCGATACGCACGCGCCGTGAACGGCGCACGGGGGATGTGGAGGTAGTGCTCCACATTTTCTTGACTTACGGTACGAAGTGAGGTGGGATGGTCAGTCCCACGCTCGACCGCCTTTACCTTCCCAAGGTGCCCAGGAGTACCAAGAACACTCTGGTACTCAATTTGATAGGAGGCTGAGTGGACCTCAGAGCGCCAGGCATGGGAACACAGTGAGAAAAGTCTCCAGTGTCCTGGCCGGGATTTGAACCTGGGTCGACCGATTCGTAGTCAGACGCACTACCGCCTGAGTCACGGCGACTCC
>JAGDQP010064890.1:912-11502 GCA_022664845.1 Lepisma saccharinum | reverse complement strand
AAGATCATGATTTTCAGCTGATTCAGCGGTTCACGGTTCTAATGTATGATAAAACTAGCACCTGTGACAAAGCTAACAATTTGCGACGAGTGTTGTTTACGAAGGCAACTTGGTCAGTAGAGCATATTTCACCAACTGAAGCAGCTCTGTTTCAGCACACAAAAAGAGCAGCTTTACAGAGAAATATATGGAGACTGGAATGTCTGCAACCCTAAATTAAAAGATCCTCTTCAGTGTGGCTGGCAGAAGGCGATTACTGGTTATCAACCCCTATGGTCTACTATTCCTGAGGCATCACGCTCCTGTCAAGAACTCATATCGTGCAGTTGTAAGAAACAGTGTTCATCAAATTGCAAGTGTGTAAAGCATTCTCTCCCTTCTACAGCCTTATGTGCATGCGATGCTAAGTGCTGTGGGAATAATTGATGCTCTTTTTTTCATTGTATAAAGTATGGTAATGGATATTACAGGGAAACAAAGCGATCTGCAGACTTTTGTCCCTGACTAGTGTACTTGCTAAAAACAGAGATATCACTTCTATTTATTAAATATTTACATGCAAATACATAAGAAAACTCTTGGCTTAATGTAAGAAAACTAATTTCAGATACACATATTGTTCCACGTTTATCTTAAACATTAAAGTAATCACTGTTTAGCATAAGCATGCTGAAATCAAGATATGAAATTTTGCACTAAAAATATTGTTTTGTTATAGGATTTTGAAAATATTGTTTTGGTCTCAATATATGTTCCCTTTTATTTTCTGTTTATATTTTTCTTGTTCTTCTGGAAGTTTTTTGAAATGTTTGTAATTCAAGATTTCTGAGATATTTTGATTTGTGAGTCCGTTGTGTGTTGAAATGCAAAAATGTGAACTAAAATGGATACAAAAAATGAAAATATTCATTTCTCCATGAAGATATTATTTGTGATATGACTGTGATATAATTATTTGTAGTGCTTGTGATTCCGGTTCCAACGGTATATGGATCAAGTCCGTAGGATCAATAGTTTCTGCGTTATGCATATTTGAAATATTTGAAATTTCTGCACATTCAGGGTTTTTACATCATTTTTACGTCAAATATGTTCTAAAAATTGAATATGTCAGGAAGTAATAAAGTCACAATAACTTATTTGGTCTCGTTAGAAAGATTGTTTTATAAGCTACAATAAATGTAATGGGTGTTTCCATCACATGTGAGCCCGTTGAGTATTGAAATGCAAAAATGTGAGCTAAAATGGATGGAAAAAATGAAAATATTCAAATTTCTCCATGAAGATATTATTTTACGAATATGACTGTGATATAATGATTTGTAGTGCTTGTGATTCCGGTTCCAATGGTGCATGGATCCAGTCCGTAGGATCAACGGTTTCTGAGTTATGCCAATTTGAAGTTTCATATGGTCGGCCATGTTTGTGACGTTACTGCGGCCATACGACGTCACTACCAGCTTGTGTCCCGGTGTTTTTCAGACTTCCTACAAGTGTACTTTTATCCTAAAAAAATTCCCGCTTGTAGCCTGTCATGAAATATTTTCACATTATTTGGTTCATATCTACTGCACTAATATTAAAAAATATTGAAAAAAGTCGCATCTTGGATCCAAAATGGACGCCAAACCTATTGTGTAGAATAGAGATACAAAATATGGCATAAAGGTGAATTATGACGAGTTGTTTAGGAAAATATTACAAAAAATTGAAAAAATGTGTAATCTTGGATTCAAAATGGCCGCCCAACAACAATTTTCAACATCGTTCAACACCAATTCTATGAAAGGGTACCATCATGATTAGTTCATGGCAATGTAACAAAAGGCTTTAAAAATCGCCATCTTTAATCCAAAATGGAAGCCCACAAATCCATTTTTCAAATCACAGGTTAGATAAACGAAATTTTATAAGAATTTGTACAGCTATGGACAAAAGATTCTCTTATGTATATAGCTGGCATTTCTTCTCTCAAAAATAAATATATTGAAGCATCGTATAAATTCTCTGACTTGTCTTAAAACCCAATTATTTGTAAAGTTCATCCAAAAAGTGATTTTTTCTAACCCAAGAATTTTATTTTAGTTCTAGGCTTTGTTAACAAATTAAATATTTGAAGAATTTAATGAACGCAGACTTATTTACGACGTAGATGAAGATCACTTGTATTAAATATGAATTCCCATTTTTGTTTCTTTGAGTAATATAACTCAATTTCGGTTCCGTAAACCCAAACTGTTATAAATGAATGTCAAATAATATACTTTTTCAAGAAGTTAGAAAACATGTAATATAATAGGTGTATGCATAAGTAGTTTCCGAATTAACTAAGATATGGCGCCAACGAAAAGTACACAATGTATCGATTTGACACATACGTCATTTTGTTCGTCTGACATAAAACTACAAGCACACACAAGTTGAGTCCGCCAAACACTATCGTCTATGTTTTATCATTCAGTGATCATGTCGAAGTTTGTGCCAAAAAAAACATTTGCGGCACGCATTGATTTTCTTATTTAATCAAAAGAAAAAGGCTGTTGAAAGTCATCTTTTGCTGGTAGAAACATATGGTGAACAAGCTCCATCGATTAGAAAATGTGAGACATGGTTTCTACAATTTAAAAGTGATGATTTTGAATGTGAAAGACAGTGCGCGCTCTGGTATACCACAATAGTGCGAAAACGAGCAATTGGAGGCGTTGCTGGAGCATGACAAAACTCAAACTCAACAGCAATGTACAAAAGCATTAAATGTGGCAGACGAAACAATCAGCATACGTTAACGAGCAATAGGGAAGATCAATAAACTAGGTAAATGGGTCCCACACGACTTGAATGAATGTCAAATTGAAAATCGCAAAGTCACTTGTGAAATGCTGGTTCAACGACACGAAAGAAAATCCTTGTTGTATCGAATTGTGACGGGTGACGAAAAATGGATTTATTTTGAAAACCCGCAGCGGAAAAAATCTTGACTTTCACCTGGTGAAGCCGGTCCTTCAACACCAAGAACAAATCGCTTCGGCAAGAAGACCATGCTTTGTGTCTGGTGGGACCAAAGCGGTATTGTGTATTATGAACTCTTGAAGCCCGGTGAAACCGTTAATGCACAACGCTATCGCCAACAACTGAATTATTTAAATCACGCATTGATCGAAATGACGACCGGAATGAGCCCAAAGACATGGCAAAGTGATTGTGTTACACGACAATGCGCCGTCTCACACAGCAAAACCAGTGAAAGACACTTTGAAATCGCTTTGAAGAGACATCCTTTCGCACCCATCAAACTCCCCAGACTTGGCGCCGTCTAACTATCACCTCTTCGCATCAATGGGGCACGCACTCACAGAGCAGCACTTCAGCAATTTCTAAGACGTTGGAAAATGGCTCGACGACTGGTTTGCCGGAAAAGGCAAGCAGTTTTTCTGGCATGGTATTCATCAATTATCTGAAAGATTGGCGAAATGTGTAGAAGCCGATGGCCAATATTATGAATAAAACAAAATTATTTTCCCTTGAAAATTAAATGTTTCTTTACAAAAAAAAAAAAACCGGCAAAAACTTATGCGTACACCTGATACTAATGACCATCACTGCCCTCTGTTAGTAACTGAATGAACTACATGATTTATCCAATTATTTATGCCAGTATTTCAAATTTAAGTGTTCAATCGGGGCAGATATATTGTCGTTTTAATTTAAAATATCATTTTAACCGTAGAGCACACGCGCTAAAATTTAGAACTTAAACACACGCGCTGGGTATTTTTTACCCCATTAGTTATAATTTTGTAACGTTAAGATTTCTGTATAGATTTTGGATGTTGCACTGAAATTATTTTTAATTAACCTTTCCTACAAGATCTGATCATTTTTTGTGGTTGAGTTTTGATTTGGTACCCATTTTTGATAGCAAAATATATTTATCTTCTTTTTATATTATATTTTTTATATGTTGCCATAAAATATGTTAATATATACATAAAATATATTAGAAATAATTTCTAGTGCTTACATATGTTAAGAGGACGAATATATTGAACAATTCCGTGTGTTTTTTTCCATATGTTCATTTCAAAGTTTTTGCAGCAAAATAGCATTAAACAATGACTAGTTACAAATATACATATTTAAAAACAAACTCGAACTTTCTTTACTGCGTGAGTAGTATAAACGCTTTTTTAACATCATATGGCATAACAAAGAAAATCTGAAACGTTTTCGTACTATATTACACATTTACTGTCATTTCCCCAGCGTCTCAAATGGAAAAACAAAGTGCTTAATTAATGAGGGGCACACTCTTCACAGCAGACAACGCTGTGCTCTCTGCAGATCAACTTGTTACACTTGCAGCAAGATGAGTGTGTTTTCCTGTCTTTACGGGTTGGGCATACCTCACATCTCCTAGAAACTCTCTTCTCTTTCTTCTTTTTTTTCATCTTCAACACCAGCGATACGCTTGATTGATGTTTTCAGGTGAATGGGCAGGGAATGTAGAGTTAATCTAGATGCAATATGGGCCTTGCAAAGCTGCAACCCCAAATCCTTTAGAAAAACTCTTCTCTCTACTCGGTTTTCCACTCCAATATTGTTTTTGTAAATCACAAGGGCATTTATACCTGAAACGTTTAACATGCCAAAAAACACCGTAAGTGGCCAACGCTTACATTTTCTTGACACAGTGTACGTTCCACAGAGTTTGTCAACAACATCAATGCCGCCTTTGTGTAAATTATAATCAGTTATCATAAAAGTTTTTTCTCTCCACACCAGTGTCTGGATCAATTTTGTTGTTGTGGTGCATTGTTGACGCCACAATAACAACTCTTCCGGGCTTGGGTTATATAAGAAGTGATGGTCATATCCTTGGAAAAGGCGAAGAGGCTTGAATATTTCTCTCTTCCTCTTTTCTCTGTTAGTTCCTGGGGAAGCTCCATTTGTTGAGGCGAATCGTACCAGTACAAGTTAGATTATGATCCTTTAGCAAATCCTTAGCCAGAGGAACACTCATAAACCAATTATCACAAAATATGTTGCGACCTGTATCACTGATAGGGGTTACTAGTCTTTTCACAACATCAGCTGCTGCATTAGATATACGATATGGTCCCTCGGGTTGCTCTCCGGCATAAATTTCCATATTAGAAGTGTAAAACCAGCGAGAGTCTGCCAGGCCAAATATTTTAATCCCATACTTAGCAGGTTTACTCTTGATATATTGCCGGAATGGACACTTTCCGCGAAATGGTTCTAGCTTTTCATCCACAGTGACATACTCTGAGGGGGAAAATCCATTTTGGAAGTTTTTTACAATTCGCTCAAAAATGTTTCTTATTGGGGCCAGTTTATCCACTTTTTTCCTCTCATCGCGTGTGTGAATATTGTCAAATCTGATACACCTTAGCAAAAAATGGAACCTGTTTATTCCCATAGTTGCAGGAAACAACTCAATTCCACTACCGTTAGTATTCCACAGTTCTTTGGTGTTAAGATTATTTGATTTCATTACCCCTGCGAAATACAGTAGACCAAATAAGGCTTTTAATTCGTCACTATTTGTGAGATTTGCATCACGATCTCGCACGTACTGTCCACTAACAGAACTTATGTATATGTTAGTGCAGGTAACTATGTCGTCAATAATACTATCGTCTATCATAGAAAGCCACGCATCCAGGGGCGTGTTTGCCTGTTTAGCTGCCATTTTCACTGTTGGAAGATGTATGTTAACAATATTTCTGGCTCGTGTTCTAACATTTTGAGGTGGAGGATATTTACTCCACTTACTGCCATCTTTTGCTGTATACGTTGCAAGTCTTTGTGCAAGTGGCATATCATCTTGGTTTTCACTTTCACTATCACCTTCACACTCTTGTTCAGTATCTGTATTATGTACACTTTCATTTAGGAGATCATTTTCTGTGTCACTAGAATCGCCAGGAATCAGTTCTTCATCACTCTCAACTGAATCAAAAAGGTTCCTTATCCTCTCTTCCTCCCGCGCAACACTGTCCATTTTGTCTACTGTTCACTGTCTGCTTCCTTACTGAGCTAAATATAGTTTGCCAGAAAAATATCCACCTTTTTTATCACTAAAACTATATAACACACACACACTTTAAGAAAATATAGGTTGAGAATTTGTCCAAGAAAAAAATTGTACACAAACACACGCGCCGGGTAAATTTTACCCAGGACAATACTTTGCGATCAGCCGACTACGACCGCTTAACGGAAAATGACTGATTGTTCGGTGAAAACAATCAAGAGTTGTCACCAGAAAGGTACCTAAAAGCACAGAGCGCTACCATTGTTTTTCTTTTTCTCGCACAACAATGAAACGGACTTGGGTAAATTGTACCCAGGCGCGTGTGTTTGAAGGTTAAAAAAATGTATATGTTATCAAATTTGATAAAACCGTTTTTCAAAACCTTTATTCAAAAGCGAGAGTCTTCTTGAAAAGTTTATTAGATGAGTAATAAAATAAAACTTATTGTTATTATTAATCATTTCTTATAAATTTCTAGAACGCAGTGTGCTGGCAATCTGGCCTCTTAGCTTAGGGCAACGGTTCCAAAATATTTCACATATTTAGAAATGTGTCCGTGTAGATATATTTTCGAACAACTGAAGCCAGGGATTATTTAGGGGGTGGGGTGGGTGACTGCCTCCTCCGCAATTCGGATATTTTTAGTAACATTAGTATAATTTTTGGCACACCTATAAACAATTTTACTTAAATTTTACGCACACACTGACCTCTTGTCCTCCTTGTGAACGCACTGGACCTGCTTGAAACCATCTTCTAGATAAGTGCCTGCTTAACATTTTTGTATAACCAAGAATAATGTCCCACAGGAGTTACCATGGATGAGGTCCCTCTAAGACGCCATTTGAATTATGTAGTTGTAGGTAGGGTGTATCGGAAAGTAAATTTATAAAAATGCATGCTAATTACAATTCTTTCTTGTTTCTTGTTCGGTCTTTGAAACAGTTTACAACTTTGTGCTGATACTTTTTTTTAAATAAAATATTTTGTAAGTTCAGGTTTGTACTTCTTAGGATCTTCATGTGCTTACCAAATATTTTTTTACAATCGATATCTATCTTTTTATTTTGTCAACCAGGACATTTGTTACTGTTGTTTGTGTTCTTATCACAAGATATAAATTTAGTACAATGCTCAACGCGAACTGAGTTGAAGCATGTGTTGCAGCGAATATTAACGTTAACATCTTTGCCCCTTGTACACAAATGACATCGACCTCTTTTAACACCCTCTTTGAACCTTAGATGTTCCTCATTAATTGTTTTTTTTCTGACATAAACGTACAGCATGGTATGTAATCTATTTTTTAAAAGAAAATATAAGCCGGAGTTACACCTTGTTATTACGTCACACGATACCATTGGGCAGTAGAAGATAGTACATATAATAAAACAGCTGCATGCGGAGCCTACAAAACATGTTATTATTTTATCACATTATGCCTACGATGGGGAACGTACCACCACACAATGAGAATTTGGATTATCAAATCTTTTAAACATTGTGCGAACTATAGGCCTACATTTCGCTTTTAATTAAAAAGGAACAAGAAGGGTAAAGTTATATGAGCACTAACTTGGGGTCCTTTTCACAACCCACACGCCACACAAAAAATAATCTTTACGCAGACCCATCGAACACACAAGCCAAAGTTTTGGTAGGCTTATTCAGCACGTACTGGTGTAAATACAAGGAAAGAATTTACTATAATATCACTCCTTTAAAATATATTAATACATCCTGTAAAAGATGTTAAATACCTCCGAGATCCCCATAGGACCCCGTGATAGTATAAAGGGTTAGCAAGCGATATTCAATGACTGGCTAGCAAAATTATTTTACTAGATCCAGGCAAAGTAATGTTATTTTTCGAACATAACACTAGTAAAGTGTAAATGAATATAATTTGCGGTATTTATACTGTAGCGATTGATGTTAGAGGCCAAATATTTAATATCAATACCGAATTAAAATAGAAAAGACGTATGTGGATATTACTAATAAAATAAATAATTAGTGAAATACACAAAAAAACATTTGGTTGGCAATTGTTCGGTATTTGGCAATATAAACCAATATATATACGAAAAACGTTTTGATTTCTCTATGAACGCATTGATGCGGCTCAATTTTCCGATTTTACGTTTGATTCACATCGTTAATTTAAATGGGTAATTTAATGCGTTGTTCCGTGTTTTATGCATATTAATTTCCATATAGAGATTAAAATTATTTGGGAACAAAATATGATTGAAAGTTTAAAATTATAGATTGTTATTTTGTATAGAAGATCGCGTGGTAATTTTTAAAGAAAACCATTACAGCTTTCGAACGGTTAAGAGGAATATGAGAAAGAATAGATGATAGGATTGAGAGTTGTAGTTATGGGCAGAGCTAAAAGACGTGTATAGTGATACAGATATCAAGTAACTGACGTCCTCTAAGTGGATGTATGTCGCTCGCAATATGTTATTTTCGTCCCCCTTTCCGAAGTCATTGTAGAGATGAAGGAATGACGAAGCTTTATTTTCCCTCAATTAATTTCCTCAAATTTTCGAAATGGAATTATGTATAAATATTTTACTCCATTTTTTTTAGCACTCTCCAATTGAAGAACTTCTGAAAGCTAAAATGAATTCTTGGAAGCATATTTTTGTAAGAAAATACATTTCCTTATTTATATAGACATGAAGGTATTTAAATTCGATGCTTATAGCTTGAAGGAATTATTAAAATTTCGGAAATGGAAACATAGTGTAGAATATTTTCATAAAATATAGACAGTAGAAATATAGTTGTAATTTTATGGAAATAGTAATTGCATAAAAGTTATCCCATTTAGCTCTGGCAAATCTTGAGATAGTACTTTTTGAAGTCACACAAAAATAGAAATTGTACTGCGATATTTGGCATGATGCTCATGCAATATGATATTCATCGAATCGATACTGAAAGTTGAAAATGTTTTATATTATTTAATATAATGAACAGTTGGAGTACATGGTTTCTTTAAAATGTTCCTTAAAATTAAAATATGAAGAGTATGAAACAAAATTGATATTTCTATTGAAAAATGAAATAATGAATAGAATTCAAATAGCGTTTGCAAGCAATTATGAACATAATGTATTGAAAGCGTATAAGTTGTGGTCAAAATGTAAATGAAGTTTGTAATTTCAGAAAAAAATCTAGGTTTAATTATTGTCGTCATTGCCGTGTGGTTTAATAAGTTGTTGTAGTTTGCGTAATTTAAAGCATAAATATATTGAAAAAATCATAGCTGGTAAAACACATAAAAAGAAAAATAGAATCCAAAGTTAGTTTTCGATTGTCCTTGCCTTGGGTATTGAAGTATCGAAAATTGAAAGTTATAATCTTGTTATCTAATTTGTTGTTGTATTTAAAAATATTATCTGAATCGACATATAATGAATTACTCAATTGTAATAACCGGATTGTTGAATTTTATGTGGGACGAGATTCTATAACTTTGTTCTGTACTATTATTGTATTGAACTTACAATATGCTAGGAATTTAGAAGTATTGTGTGTAGGTGGAAGAAGTTTGGTCAGTAGTTGTACATTAGATGAACGAAATGTGATATGACCTGAAGTTACTGTACTTAACAAAATTACTACGGATGTCTGCTTGTAAATCATTGTTTTTGAAGACGTTGATAAGTCCGATTGGCATTGAGTGTCATTGCCGTATTGAATTATTCCGTTCAAACATATTGCCTGTTTGGTTAAAGATTATACGAATTTTCACATAAAACAACTAATCTTCTTTTATAACAAGTGTGCTGTGGTATCTAATAAATATGTGTTATTTAATTGATAAGCTAATTCCGGGATATTATACTTGAGATGAATTTTGCCTATTAAAAGTCCTAAATTAGTTATTTTCAAAGTCGGAAATATATTATTTTGAAAAACTAAGTATCTGTAGCAGGATATAAAGTGTTTTAGATTGTACATCGTATTGAATTAAAGTTGCTTTAGTAATGGTGAAAAATAATACGGTGTCCCGTCTGTAAATGGTATTTTGAAGAATAACGTTAGAGTTAACAAAATGTTGAGCTTTTCGGATAGACAGAAGTCGTAAGGTAAGAGTATTCTAACTATATTAAAAAAAAATCTTCGGGTGTTGAAAATTGATGAAATAAAGAAGCGGTTTCTGATTGAGCTGTTGAAAGTTGGTAAAAGAGTTTAAGAGTTTCCTGCTTTACTGTGTGGAGAATACTTTTCACAGCAATAATGACGTTCTGAATAATCGAAATTTGATCGTTAAAGTTTCGTTTTATGTTAGTAAATTCCTGATCTAACATTTCTTAATGTTGCTGTAGATAGTGTAGCCATTGTGTCAGTTGATGTTGATTAAAAAGATTATTAAATGATAAACCTAGCAGTGGAATACCGAAACAATATGACAGGATATTTTTTTTTTTCGTTCGATGAGCTTCGGATGAGTGGATTTAAAATTACATGGCAATAGCGATTTATTGAAAATGTTTGTAATGGAAAGTCTCTAT
>JAGDQP010064889.1:0-11502 GCA_022664845.1 Lepisma saccharinum | reverse complement strand
TGTGAGGATTTAGTATCGAGCAGTTCGCTACGTTGACCACGGAATGTATAGTGATGAATTTACTGCCCAAAACCGTAATTTTAAGGTTGTCCTTTCCTGTCTGTCTGTGGCTTGAACAAGACCCAGCACTGTTAGTGTAATCTTTGAGACTATATTTTCATGGTGTCTGTTCATTCGTATTTACCGAATGATGCTGGCATCGGCTCCATAAAATGGAGGGTAAAGCGACAAAACATTTACATC
Source organism: Lepisma saccharinum (assembly GCA_022664845.1). Taxonomy (NCBI): domain Eukaryota; kingdom Metazoa; phylum Arthropoda; class Insecta; order Zygentoma; family Lepismatidae; genus Lepisma; species Lepisma saccharinum. The sequence goes on along the minus strand of JAGDQP010064889.1, from coordinate 11,259 downwards.
CCATCTGACTGGTATTGGATCATTGAGAACACACGCAAGAAGAACAAATTTGCAGTGGTTCGCATGACTCAACGGGAATTTGTTTTAAAGGCAGCATTGGAAAAAGCAGCATCTAATCACAAGAAAAATTATTTGCATCGTTTTGTATCTTGGCCACAAATCCAATGGCTGCAGTACAAAATGTCTGACCCCACGAAAAATATTCTATAAGGGAACGCTTAATCCTGACATGCCCTTTGATGAATTGGATATAACACGAGGAAAGAAAGAACGGCTGGTACATCTGCACAACATTCAACAAGAACCACTTTATAAAGAACCTCGAGTCATAAGCAAGCTGAAGAAGAAGGTCGTCATTGAATTGCCGTTTATACCACCCATCCATCATCAGGACTTCTTGTCTTTAAAGGACAGCGACCAACATGGAGATGACGATGATGTGTACAGTGACAGTGATGACAATGTATAAATGTTTGAATATTCCTTTCTTCATTTATGTATCTGGTTTCATTGATGTTGCTGCGTTGCTTTCCATGACTTATAATACAAAACCGTTCATTTGCTACTGTGTCCTGTTATTGTCTACATACTTCTGTTACAAAAGGGGTTAGATAGCAAAGTAGTGTGAGTCAATAATTGCTTGCCTGCAATGTTTATTATACAAAATACAGAAAATGCCACAAATATTCTAGCGTTATTCCTATAACGAGGCTTCAAAGATAAACGACTCGTTATATAGGGATACATCTATAATTTTTGTATGATTTTCTGCATTTATTTTCATACAATATCTCAGTATCTCGACAATACCACTTAGTGTTCGATTTGTTATAAATTCCTACAATAAATGGTTGCTGGTAAGTTTGAACTTATTACCTGTTTGGGTAGAAATACAAAGATTTTATCCCTGGTTGGGATGATATTCAGAATCAACAACCGGGGATGAAATCCTCTGGTACCAGGGAAAATCCCCGGCATCCCCCCTGGAAAATCGAACACCGATACCACCCCACTTTTCCTTCCAACATCTCATTTTGTGATATGTCACTCAAAGTACAGGCATTCTGTGTATATGCCCACTTCCGAGTTGGCATCATACCTTAGCAACGTAACGGACGCACAATAGCATTTTGTAATTTTTGTTGGATTTTTCGATATCAATTTTAATGAAAGTCTCAGAATCTCAAAATCTCCCCAAAGTGACTTACACCACTTTGCCATCCAACAGCTCAATTTTCTTTTCTTTTTTATGAGTCTGAGTGTCAACTCAGATAGCAGTTAAGTTCTAATAATTGTGTCATACTCGTTGAGGAACTTAATAGCGTAGATCTAGAAGTCCATTAACTTGCCCCCACACCACACCAAATTTGAGAAATAAATAGCCTGTCGTTTTGCATAGAAATGGTTAAAAAGTTATAGGCTCTTCTATTTTTGGGGGGCAAGTTACTAATAGCCCCCCTCAGTCAATTTTTTCGAAAACAGATAGTGTACCGGTCTATGCTCGTTTTGCACCCAAGTTTCGCGTTTTGCACCACAATGGTTAAAAAGTTAAAAGCTCCTAAAATTGTGGGGGGCCAAGTTAATGGTAACACCATACAGCAAAATTTTAAAAATAAGACGCTGACATATAGTGCAACAGGTTGCAATCGTTCTGCACCCAAGTGTCGTGTCATGCACCGCAACGGTTAAAAAGTTATAAGCTCTTCTATTTTGGGGGCCCAAGTTAGTGGTAGCGCCCCTTGAGCAAAATCTTTCGGAAACAGATAGTGTTCAGAAAACAGAAAACTCTGCTCGTTTTGCACCCGGGTCTCTACCACTAACTTGGGCCCCCAAAATAGTAATACGCTCTTAAATTTATGGGGGGCCAAGTTAATGGTAGCCTCATACAGCAAAATTTCAAAAATCAGACAATGACACATAGTGCAACAGATTGCAATCGTTCTGCACCGTTTTGCACCCAAGTTTCACGTTTGGAACCGCAATAGTTGAAAGGATAAGCTCTTAAATCTGTGGGGGGCCAAGTTAATGGTAGCTTCATACAGCAAGATTTAAAAACTCAGACAGTGACACATAGTGCAGAAGATTACAATCATTCTGAACCTTTTTGCACCCAAGTTTCGTGATTTGCACCGCAACGGTTAATAAGTTATAAGCTCTTCTATTTTGGGGGCCTAAGTTAGTGGTACCCCCCCAGTCATTTTTTTCTAAAACAGGTAGTGTACCGATCTCTGCTCTTTTTGCACCGTTTTGCTCCGTAATAGTTAAAAAGTTATAAGCTCTTAAATTTGTGGTGGGTGGCAAGCTAATGGTAGCCCCATACAGCAAAATTTCAAAATTGAGACAGTGACACATAGTGCAACAGATTGCAATCGTTCTGCACCGTTTTGCACCCAAGTTTAGGGGTTTACACCGCAATGGTATAAGCTCTTAAATTTGTGAGGGGGGGGGGAGTTAATGGTAGCCTTCTACAGCCATTAACTTGACCCCCAAAACAGAAGAGCTTATAACTTTTTTTACCATTGCGGTGCAAAGCGCGAAAATAGGGTGCAAAACGATAGACTATTTATTTCTCAAATTTGGTATGGGGGGGGGGGGGGGAAGGTCCTGGACCCTAAATCTAGAGTTACAGTCACTACAGACGGTAATAGAAATCTACAAAGTTTAGTATAGTTTAGTTTATTTTGTATTTTAGTGCTGCGAACAGCGTAAGCAAAAATTCGGCACTTGTCTAAAAAAAAAAGTGGGTTCAAACTCCCAGTTATTATACGAAAACTCGTACGTACATAGAAAATTATAAGCTAATACAAACACATTTCAGTATTCCTAGTCAAATGTTTCATATACACAACATATAATCATATACATATAATAAAAAATTAATGTTAAAGGATTTCAGATTGCCCTTAAAAATTTACTTTTTCTATTAACATTCATTTCTAGTTTTTTTTCTTTTTTTTTTTTGCAAGTAAATGAGCTACAGCATATTGTATTTTCTATTAATTTTTATAAAACCTTATTTTTTTGTAACCAGTCTGTGTAATATTTGTGTCCCTTGTACCATATCTGGGAACTTTGTAAACTATATATTCTACTACATATTCTGATGTATAAATATTCATTAAAATTTTAGTTAAAAACATGGAATCCGTTTCTTTTCTTCTGCTTACAAGTATTTCTAATTTTTTAAAAATATTTGCAGTCAATTTGAGTTCTTGTGTAATAATTCATTCCTAATTTGAAGCAAAGTCCTCTTAAAAATATGATTGAACATCCTCAATTTTCTGTACAAGGTACGAGATAAATTATTCCATACTACTGATCCAAATTCTAATTTGGGTCTAACTAGCACTTTGTACAAATATATATACGTGGCAGCCTCTTCAAAATTTGACCATTTATTGAATATAAATCCAATAATTTTCCTTGCCTCATTACAATTTTTTTCAATATTATAATTAAATAATAAATTACTTTCATAAATAATTCCTAGATCTTTTATTCTATTAACCACTTCAATAGTTTTATTTCCAAGATGATAAGTTGTTGGGAGATATTGCGTTTTTCTAGTGAATCTTAAATGTTTTGTTTTTGCTTTATTTGTAATCATACCATTATTGTATGCCCAAACTGAGATACTGTCAAGATCTTCTTGCAAATACCTTCTATCTTGATCATTACTAATTTTTCTCATCAGTTTTATGTCATCTGCATAAAGAAGTATTTTGGAGTTACCAAGGGGCGAACCTTGTGGTACACCATTTAATATTTTACTCTTACTAGACCTAGCATGACCCAATTTCACCTGATACGATCTATGCTGTAAATAAGAATGAAACCATTTAATGTACAAGGGCGTTAGACCCATTTCTTCAAGTTTACACAATAACAACTTATAATTCACAGAATTGAAGGCTTTTGATAGGTCTATATAAATTACATCAATTTGGGATCTCTCATTAATAGCGGATGCAATATAATCCGTTGTTTCACATAAATTTGTTACAATAGACTTATTTTTCAAAAAACCATGTTGTGAGGAATGCATTATATTTTATATATTAAACTACAAATGATTATGCATTATAGTTTCAAAGATTTTCGCTATAACACTTATAATAGAAATTGGTCTGTAGTTTACAGGATTTAACTTGTTACCAGCTTTATATATTGGAACCACATGTAATGATATGTGGTTTTTGAGTGTTCAAAATTATATTATGTATTTTGGCTCGGATGATGATGCTTGAATCTGAGAAATGCTTGTGGCTCGAAGGAGGAAGTTGGAGAATTGTCTCCTAGAGGGTACTTCAATTTATTGCTTGTAGGGGTTTTTCGGATGCGTTATTGGCTCGCTATGAGCATGACTTTTAACTGGTCTCTGATTGGTTGTTAAGGCTTGAAAGAGAATGTCCATGTGGCTTGAAGCTTTGTGCTTCAGTGGAGTTAAATCGAAGGTACGTGTCACATCGATTTTGATAGTGTGGTTTGTTAACCTGTGAAATCGAAGTTAAAGATGCATGTGAGTACAATTAATATTGTGGAAAGAAGGTGTGTTTTACTTTCTACGCCGGTGGTTCAATGGGAGATGAGAATATCTGCGATTCTTGTGGAATTATTTTTATTCCTGTTTTTTTATGAGGCAGTAATTCTGATCTTTCATTTATGGCAAAGCTTTTCTGGAGTGGCGGTATTAAGCTCTTGAAAAGCATAATTCTCACATGAGCCCAAACTCCGATTTTGTTAGTATTAAGTGGGTGAGTAATAATTATTGTAAAAATAGATTTATTCTATGCGTCCACGAGTTGGGTATTTTTGTGAAGAAAGTATACGAAACTATTTGTTCTTCATAGAATGGTTTGTGGTGTGTGACGAATCGAAGCTCACTTGTATTATTTTGCTTTCATTCAAAACGGTTACTTTGAGGAAATTCATTAACGTAATTTTTTGTGAGCATAAATATGTGAGGAATTTAAGTTCTGATGTTGGTTTTCAGCTGTTACGATTCCGTGATGCTTTCTGTGATTCAAAGTTAAATTACGTGAGTTTTTGTTTTGTTTTGGATGTGTTTTTTGCAAGAAAAACTTGGTTCAAGTTTTTGGAATGTTTTTTGTTTAGGAGAAAATAAACTTTTTCATTCATTTTACCTTAATTCTCATATTCCGATTCATTTTTTCTATTATTGGGATAACGTACCTATTGTTTGTATTAAGCTATATTAGCGTATTGAATGTCACGTCAAACATCGCTTTGTAATTCAAGGCACACTTGTTTGTAGGCTGGCATTGAAATATCACCTGCTTAAGAGTGTGTGTGTTGGAGAACTAGGTGGTGTTTAATGAAACCTAAACGCCTTGGTGGAATCTTGGTTACATTACAAGGAGTTAATTCCACCCAGTATTGCGAGTGGTGTAATCTGGTTTCATTACACACAAAAACATTTTTAATAATTGTGGATAGATACCAGATTTCAAAGAAGAATTAAAAGTCATCGTCAAGTTTGATGCGATAACATCCGCACAAGCTTCCACTATATAATTATGTAAATGATCATAACCTAACGAGCAATTTGGTTTCAATCGATAAATTACTTTAATTACATCTGCCTTCACTATATGTGGTACATGAATAGGAGTTAGGTTTAAATCCAGTCTTTCCTGAGGATCTCTAGTCACTGATATTCTGTGAAATTGAAGATCAAATACTTCTCTAAATATATTTGAAATTGTTATGGTGTTATATTCACTTACACCTTTGTAGTAAATTTCTGTAGGAAAGTATTTTGCTTTTGAATTATTAATTTGTTTCCAAAAGTAAGTTGAATTTTCTTTAGAACTTCTAGGTTTTGAAAATATTTATTTTTTAATTGTTCAAACAATTTCTTAACTTGTGCTCTTAAACTTGAAAATTTGTCATAAACACTTTGTACCCCAGAACGTTTATATTGAACGAATAATTTTGTCTTCTTATTTATTAACTTTTTGAGTTCTTTTGTTATGCATGGATGCTTATTTTGTCTCACATCTTTCACTACGTTACAAGGAATATTTTTGTCAAAACAAAATTGAAGGTTTTTGTAAAACTGAGCTAAATGTTTATCAGGTTCCTTCTGGTCTTGCTCATTTTTCATAGTTTTTTTATATCTATGTATGTACAATAGTTTTTTTTTATATCTATGTATGTACAATAGTTTTTTTTATATCTATGTATATCTAACACAAAGTGAAGTTAGTGTTAGAGAACGAAAGGGGAATAATGATTCTAAGACAGATAATATTACGTCGGGACGGGCGTAAGCCATAGTGCTGTTACCGCCCATACAATTCATTTTATCTTATAATATTACGTGGTCGGAAGTTGTGCAAGGAGGGCGAAAATCCCGTGGGGCGAGTAGCAGTTCAAAGAGGAAATTTCACCCTCAAGAGGCAGATAGTATTCCATATAGAATGGTAGTGTACCCTTTCTTAGGCCCACTCCATCTACCGACAGCTATTCGATGCATATTGACGCCAATACACACGAAACACTTTCCAAATAACTTTCATATGTAGATGTTATACCCGATAAAATATGCAAGGTACAATTACTCTTGTTGTTGATAGCCATGGCCGTGCTATAGGCAATAAGTTAGTAAATGCAAATAAGGTATTTATCTACATAAAACCAGGTAGGTGCTAAGTTAAATCAAGTTGTAAAACTTTGTGTATCTGTAAATAAATAGCTACTAGATAATAAAAGCACTGTTATCACGGGGGATCGAATGATGTTTAAAAAAACTAAACTCAAGATGTATCTAAGGCTCTACGGTCGCTGCTAGCTACTTTGACTCATTCAAATGTAATAATTGCAACTTTGTCCTTTCGATATGATTTATCGGACTTTTCATGTGTAAACATAGCAGTGAAAGAAGCGAATACACAAATAACCAAACTCTGTAAACATTTTTTAAATGTCCGCTTACTAGACATGTACCTACAAAAATCATGATTTAATACAAAACATGCTTTATATTTGAATGAATTTGGGAAAAGTTATACATTTGGAATTATGCTTCGTATGATTAATCAAACTTTCAACCAAATATGATTTATGTACCTTATGTATCAAGTAATTAGCCTCGCAATGTAGAAGATTTTGTGGAAAATATCAAGCAAAGTACAATATGTGTTGAGAACTTATAAAAAGAAATACTACCAAGTGAGGAAACTAAAGGAAACACAAATCAAATATAAGTTCATACAGAATTACGAGAGACTCATCCACTGAGACGCCAAATGTAAAAAAAAATAACTTAAGTAGACTGACGAAGAACACCAGTAGTAAGTCAACTACTTGTAAAAGTACTAGGATAAGAAAACAATCCAGAAAGCTTGAAAACAATTTTTATGGTAAACTTTGAAGGTAATATTGTTATTTGTCACCAGAAAGTTCAAGGTTTCAGTTTTTATTTAAAAAATGCATGTTAGAGGAACTATTCGCTGACAAGATAAGATAAGATAAAATGAATTTAATGGGCTGTAACAGCACTATGGCTTACGCCCGTCCCGAGTATTGACTGACAAATTTTCGGGTGAAAACATTATTTGTTTAACAGAACACTGGATGAATTTAGACTGTTTAAGATACAAGAATATTCGACAGTTCGAGCTTAAGATTGGGTTAAATAGATGTAACAGAAATAAAAGTGGGGCTTGTATATATGTTGAACAATATTTAAATGCTAGAGAATTTGCTGAGTTTAACAATTTGAATGCGAAAAACATTCTGAAGCTAGTCTGATTACACTTATACATTATAACACGGTAATTGTATGTGCGTACAGAACCCCACATAGTCAAGTGGATCTATTTTTATAAAAATAAATATGAATTTAATATTAAAAAACTTCATGGGAATCAAAAAGCAAATTATAGTTGTTGGAGATATCAATATTGCTTTTTAAAGACGATCAAAAACAAAAATTAAAATCTTTATTCAATATCGAAGCTATATTGAGGATTCTAACGCGTATCACAAAGATACTAAAAGCGCAATTGATCAATTCATTGTAGATAAATAGATCATATACAAGGGCACTCGCGTCCTCAACAGTGGTTTCTCTAACCATTTAGCACAAGTAGTTAACATAAGCGCGATGCCCAAGATAAAATCCAATAAAAATAACCATAAAGCAACATGCAAAAGATAGTTCAACAACGAAAACTTCGCATACTTATGTTACCTTCTAAGCAAAGAAAATTGGAATGAAAGATATACACGAAATTATACGAACATAGCATGGAATTACTTTCTAGATACCGTTTCTTACTACTTTAATTTAGCATTTCCCGCTGTAAAATGTACAACAACAACGCAAATGCTCAAACCATATAAGGACATCGAGTCGAAAATTAAGATTTCTAAACATGAGAAGAAAAAAAAAGGAGCCTAAAAGAGTCGAAAATTTATTACAAGAAATGCCTTATGTATCCGCGTATTAAGAACTGCAAAAAAACTTCATAATGTCACAGTCATCAATCAGGTAAACGACAAAGCATAAGCATTGTGGAAACTTGTGGGAAATAACTAAATGTGAATAGACGTGAGAAGGTAACAAATTTCGAAATTAAACATAAGCACAAGATCCCAGAATAGCTGACATATTTAATAACCATCACGTTAACATGTCACGGAAATACACACGGAGAAAAAAGTCACTGAACGTTCAGTTGTAGCCAGTCAAATGTTCAGTTCCAGATGAACCTGCCGAACGTATGGCTAAGGCAACTGAGCATATTTAATTAAAGGTATTTAGTGAACGGAAACAATATGTTCATTAAGCAGTGTAACAGACGTTATAGTGCCTGTTACTGGACGCATATAGTAAAACAGTATTGACTAGCGAAAAAACAGAGGTCTGGAGTGGGGTTCAAACTCAGGACCTTCAGATTTGCTTGTTCACCTTGTTGTCCACCGCTTATTCTGTTTAACGTATGAAGAAAGAAATGCTTTGACTGTCAGAGCTCTCGGAAAGTTCCTCCCTGAGAAGTGACCACTCTCCAACTTCAAGAAGGGTTGAGAAATCCAGGTAAAAGTCTGTCCTGACTCTACTTCATATCCGTTGGGCAGTGTTTGTATCATGCAGAGCACTCATACATTCACACAACGATCACACACTTGTGCTTCTACAGGATCTTCATCTGGGGTGTACCTGAAAATAAACTTAGAAGGCTATGGAGGTTAACACAGCGTAGCTACTTGTATAGTTATACATTGTTCGTCCAAACCCACCACACTTTTTTAAATATATATATTGTGATGCATTCATACTTTATAGTTATTGATATTCATTCACTCATACATGTACATTGCTATATCTTAGTTCTAAGAACCTTACATTTATATATGCTTACATTTGAAATACACTAATACAACTTCTTTTATTTTATTTTGTTTTATTTAATTTTTTAATATTATATATATATATATATATATATATATATATATATATATATAAGGTTTATCCAATGAGATTAATACAATTAGCTATGAGTGATGGTTATTGATTGAGTAAGTAGGTTAGCTTTGAGTGATTTTTGCTTGACCTGTGCAAATGGTTGTAAGTTTAGACTGATATTTTCATTTGTGGAGTGATATTTTTATACAATTCCTAAATATATTGATTTATATTGAAATTTTATTTACTTTAGTCGTTCAATGTAAGTTTCTAGCTCCTGTATTTGGCTGTTGGTGTAGGTTATTGTTGTTTCTAAACTGATTTTTGAATATTGAGGTATTAACTATTGACTAGTTGAATATTGACTAATGACTATTGACTATTAGATTGGTACGTTAGGATAATACGCATGGAGAGGCCCTCTGTGTTTATGGTGGATGTTTATTGGGTACATGCCGAGACTTGTGATAAGATCATTTTCCGCTGTTGATACGTTATCGTAAAATATCGCTGATAACTCTCTGATTTGATTTAGAATAGTGTCAGTCTTGAGTCTATTGTGCAAGTCTGTCATTCGGGTATATCGCGGACATTTCTAGATTAATTTTAACACTCGATTTTGAAATATATGTGTTTTTGCGGCGAATGCCCATGCAGGTGATGGGTGATAATTGGTCTTATTAACATTTTGTACAGTGTGATTTTACTGTGTAGATGTAAAAGTTCAGAGACAAGGAGACTCTTTAGTTGTACTAGTCTACCACTGGCCTTTCCAACTTGAGTATTAATGTGTTTTCCAAAAGGTTAGCTTCCGGTCGAGAAGTACTCCCATGTAATTTACCTCCTGTTTCCATGGAATGTTAGTGTTATTTAATTGGATGTTGGGGATCGGAGTTAGATGCTCCTTGGAAAAGATGACAGCATCACATTTGGTGACGTTCACTTTTATTTTTCATTTAGTGAGCCAGTCCTGGATTAACTTCATGTGACGTTGGATATATGCTGCTGTCAGTTTCTGTTTGAACGGGGAGGAACATACGACGGTATCATCGGCGTACAGGGCTATATTGGTATCTGGATGTTTTGGTATATCATTAACATATATTGAAAAGAGAAACGGGCCAAGGAGAGAACCCTGTAGGACTCCTGCCATGATCGGTCGCGTTGTGGATTTTTAGTTGTCTACTTGAACAAAAAGGACCTGTTGTTGAGGTAACTGCTTAGTAATAATACTAAAGAGTCTGTTACTTTGTACTTTGTAGTGAACGAGTTTGTATATTAGCTCAGTGCACCAGACTCTGTCGAACGCCTTCTCGATATCCAAGATAACCGCCCCAGTACATCGTTTTTTGTTGTAGTTATTAGTTATATATTCTGCGACTCGTACTAACTGGCGAGACGTACTGTGTTTGCCACGGAATCCGAATTGCTTGTTTAATAATATTGCATTTTCGGATATGAACTTTTCGAGCCTGCTCAGGATAACTCTTTCTGTTATTTTACATAAAGAATTTAGCAGGCTTATCGGACGGTAGGTTTGAGGCAGTTTTTTATCTTTGTTGGGCTTCGGTATGTTGATAACTTTTGGAAGTTTCCAACATAGCGGGAAGTAGCAAAGTTTGAATATGCTATTTATAATATTAGTTAGTATCTGAAAAGCCTCGTCTTGAAAGGAAAATATATCTATGATTTCATGTAGACACTCCGTCCAAATTTATATAGCAAAAATAAATGAATAAGTTGTTGTCCTTGAACTTGCTTTAGCTTTTGATTTAGGGACGGATACCGAACTACTTTTAAAACTACAAAACTATGGAATAAGAGTA
>JAGDQP010064886.1:0-11502 GCA_022664845.1 Lepisma saccharinum | reverse complement strand
AGATTTATCTTTAGCAATCACTTAACCTAATAACCACTTTTATTGAAATACAGAAATTTAAAAGCCATGATCACAACTTTGCAGGGATTAAAGAAAATATAATTTCTTTGTTCATATATTTTAATTGTCTTATATTAAAACCGTACAATGCACTGTCCACCATCCGAGATTTCCAGATGTTCCTTCTGAAAAGCATCTCCTTTCAGTGTGAAGACGGATTTCTCTCCCAGGTTTCCTAATCACTCTATACTTTCCTTTTCAAAAACATCTAAAAAAAAAAAGAAAAAAAGATACATTAAGTCTTACATGTTAAATGCAAAAGAAAAACAAATTAACATTATGTAACTCATTTTCCTTCAAAGATGGTACAACAGTTCAACAGAAAGTAACCAAATCTTATGGAATTTTTCTCTTTCCAGGTGATGAAAGAAACATGAAGCGATACTGAGGAAGTATGCTCTACACCAGAGGCGTCCAAGCAGTGGCTTCAGGCTGTCTCCATGAGATGTTTTGTCATATTCACTGCTTTCTAAGTTACCGTTTTACTATCACAGTAAACACGTGGAAGAAGTAGAAGGAAGTAAAAAAGTGGGATATCTTTATCCAAGTTCCTTTCTTATTAACATCGTTGCTTTTATTATATTTTTATCTAATAAATATTATTTAACGCTTCGTACTGATTACGCAGCGAGGAAAACATAATGAAAAGTTCAGTTTTCACAATAAAAATACACACTAAATAAATATGCTAGCGCCTTCGGTAGAAGTACACTACCTTCGATGGTCCCCTAACGTTAAAAATGAAAAATCACGACAAGGACATCTATAATAATAATAATAAAAAAGGAACTCAGGGGGTACGTACATACCAAAGCTAGCTCGTCGAAGAAATACAAATGGCGGCTATCTTACATCGGAGTGCGGATGGTATCGGTGTTGCCAGATACATGCATTAATATTTTCTAAAAGGCGATCGAAAACACCCTGAGATGTGCACATGTAGTTGTGCCGACAATCCTGGCAAGTGTTGACAGAATTGTACGAATAGCGACTGGCTTGATACGCGTTAAATTCCCCCCCCCTCCCCAAAAGTGAGTGCAATGCTTGACTGCTCAACTAGCAGTCAACATCAAAGCTTGGAAGACCGAAAAATATTAGCAAAGTGTAAGCAAATCACTGAATTTCACCCAACAACAGTGACCGTGGCTGAAATGGAAGTTTCTGTGGTGACGCAGTTAGTGATGACTATGGTAGATGGAAACGTAGGCAATGCTTTGACAGACAATTCCTCACGAAATTTAATTGCTGCGTGTATGATGTTAAGCTCAAGCAAATACAGACAATTTACATCCGAGGAAAACAGTTCTTTCCAGTTTATAATAAAGTATATTTGCTCAATTGTGTGGACTGGAGGTGATAAGGCTCACCTATTTATAGGAACTGGACTTTACGTTATCTTGGTTATGTTTTTTGCTAGTTGTTGAGTCCCTCAGGTTTTCTGTACTAAGCTGCATGCAAAAACGTTTTCAGTTTTCTAAATTTCTTAGGCTCCTTACTCGTTTCCTTGAAACCTACATTTCATGAATTTTGTGTTTCGTAGGCCAGCCTACTTATTTACGCTGTCCATGTACGCCATATTCATCATCTTAACATTTATATTGCTATGTTGACGTTGTCCTTTAATTGCAGAATTCTATTCTGACTTTAATAACATATATATGCAACGTTATTATTTTAGGATTACAGCGTGTTTATTATAATGGTGCCTGCATTTATTTTGTTTCTCATTACATGCAGTAAAATAATACATGTATTGTAATATGTCTTGCATAGCATTTGTCATTTTACCGCTATAGAAAGATTTCATTTGCGGTATTTAACACAATTCAAAATACAGCCGCAATACAAGAACGTATGGTCTGGTTGAACTATATCGGGCTCTATGGAGTCATACATCAGATAACACATTCAATTTGGTGAAAAATACATAATTTTCTTAACGCCGGTCATTTATTGTACACAAGATTATTTTTCCGCCCAGATCCGCATTTTTGTCCACTGTGCAGCGGTGCGATTGGGGGCATTTTCATCCTTGAATATGGCATTCCCGTCTGCAAATAAAGTTTGCACCATTGGATGGACCTGGTTACCCAAGAGTTGTGTATACACTTGTACTGTGACAAGGCTGGCTCCCAAAAGCATGTACGATCTTTTGGGGGGGATAGTGAATTTTCTAAGATCTCATTTTGAAGACTTTGTCGCACATACGTGAGCTTCCAGCGTGTCTTACTCAAGAAAGATATAAAACTCGACTGGAATCTTGTTCTTCCCAACCTGAGCCAAAGATGACAAAAGGCCATGAACTCTACGCCGTACATTTGTATCAGAACTTGGAATGGGATTTGCTTTAGCAGATTTTTGTCTGACATTTTATCTGCTATAATGAAAATATCATGAACAGTAAGACTCTACAGCAGTACAAGGTTATTTATTTTTTGAAGTAAACAATGAAAAATTCGTACGATGTCTCCAATACCACCTTCGATGATAGTGTGAACTTGTGTATTACGTTGAAAGTTTACCTAAATTTTCTGTTTTGCACTTGGAAAGCTTAGCTGATTGTTCTTTTACTCGACATGATTGGTTTCCAAGTGTCGGTGAAGTAGGGATGGCTTTATAGAGATATTCAATATAGTTTGGTTGCAATTAGCGCAGATCATTTGCTGACACCAAAATAAAATACGTCCAAAATTTCTAGTGTAGTTCGCTTAAACGTACTCAAGCTAGAAACATATTGTCCCAATACCCCACAGTACAAAGGGCGAACTCAAACTGCCAATTCCTTCTTTTTCAGAAATGTTTATTGCCTCCAAGCACGTCAATGATCCCGAATAGGACAGAGCTGACACCAAAGCCTGATTCCACCGAGCAATAAACCACAGACGTTCTTCAACCCTCCTTTTTGAAAATCTGACATGCTGTAGACAAAAATTCTTCCAGAAATATTATAACAAGCAAGACGAGTAGAGCGAACTTAACTATATTATTATGGTGTAGTTTCCTAAATCGTACCTTAACAAGTTGCTTAAATGGCATTGGTTCGATTTGGGCGATTTGTTATTGATGATTACTTCGTTGTTTATTTTAAACAATCAGTGAAATACGTCAATGTCAGTCGTGTATGGCAAGTAGATATGTTACAAGCCTTGGTAGAATTAACAGCCGCAAATATTGGATTTAATTGCTTTCTTAAACGTCAAATTGCCAAAAACAATCTTTATGAGACATGAATCAAAAGATGGTCGTTCAAAAATACGTCCTTTACGAAAATCAGCCACTGAGATACCAAATGGAAAGCCACAAAAGCTACCTTATTAACTTCTCCAAATAAACATATTGCAAGGACCTAAAGAAAAAACAGAAAGGAACCTCAAACGCTAGGAAACATATCAGCAGGTAAAAAGTCGCCCCGAGAAAGGAGCATTAAGGTTGTAGAAGTTTTTTATTTTAAAGAAAGAATATATATATATGAGCCATTTTTACTAGCTATGGACTTCGGCTCGTCACGATATAAGTGGAATACAGTTTAAAATCCACAAACATCCATGCCTCAGGAGGGATTCGAACCCGCAGCCTCATGAACAGCAGCCCACATGACTACCGAGGCCAGCTTTTTCTCTAGATCTTTCAAAAATTAGTATTGAAATTTCTGCAAGGAAACTATTGTCGAGATATGGTGCGATATATAAAATGTAAAACTGTGGGTGCACGAATAATGCGCTGGGGCGGGCGAAAAGGTAAACAAGTCAGAGCTTACTAACCATGACGAAGGCTCCGGTCCCTTGGTGGCATGTTAGCCACGCAAGCATTATTTTTTATCAACTTGGCTGGCAACACTGACAACTGCAGTGCTTAGATACGGGAAAACTCATAGTACTTTTCTATTACGTCGAATGTTTGGCGCAGTCACGGAAGCAATTTAAATTATTATTTTAAAAATGGGTTGGCAACAATGAACTACTGCACCAATCAAGACTACCAGCGGCTATGAGCTAGTCTAGCCAAGACCTTTCCAACAACATCTAAGGCTCGCCTCTACATTCGTGGTTCATGTGATATATTTTGGGCACGAGTTGGCAATACTGAAAACTAGATTCCTGGGCACATGAGCACGCACAGTATGTTCCTATTGTGTCAAATAATGTTTATACCAAGTTTGATGCTCCTATGTCTAATATGATACAAACAATTTAAAAAAAGGTAATTTTATCGAAAATAGACTGGCCGCACCGGTAAGTGAATTGCTTGGAGACGTAGATACCCTCAAGACCATCTGCACACAGGGCAACCCGGAAGTAATTAAATTCACTACGTGATATTGACGATATCGGTGGGTGGTCGAGCATCCGCACACAGGGCAACATTTAACAGTTGGTGCGAGATGAATAAAATATGTGGGCATCAGTCATCGGGACTGTAACCAATACTCGCTTCTACGTAGCGGGCTGGTTTTGGGGGGGATCATAACCAGACTCTCCGTTGGGCTGCGCCCCATGGTGCAGATATGCCCCCATATGGGAGTTTTGCTCCATTAATTGTAACATACTCGTGATGGTATACCTTCGTACCAAATTTCGTTTCTCTAGTTTCAGTTGTTTGGAAAACGCGTTTTTGGGCGGCCATTTTGGATTAAGATCGCTATTTTTTTTGTTGTTTTCTTATATTATCGTTATCTACTCGTGATGGTACACCTTCTTATCAAATTTCATTCCTCTAGCTCGAACGGTGTGAAAAATGGTTTTTGGACGGCCATTTTGAATCCAGTGTGGAAACTTTTTCAAAATGTTTTATATTTTCTTAAACTACTCTTGATGATACACCTTCATGCCAAATTTAGTATCTCTAGCTCAAACGATGTGGAAAATTGATTTTGGACGGCCATTTTGAATCCAAGATGGCGACTGATAGGATACCTTCTCACACGGGTCCAATATCTGATCATATGCGAAAAATCATTCGTTAAATTTGAATTTTTATTTATGGCCTTTAGGTATCTGAGGCTCGGGCCGGGATAGAGGAGAGGAAAGGATTTGGGAAGGTGTCGGCCAGGGCCTACGTTGAAGGTGCCATCCCGGCATTTTCCTGGTGTGACAGGAAAATCCCTGCAAAAATTTATGTCAGGATGGTCGACCGCTGGGATCGAACCCACGACCTCCGGAATGCTACGTCAACACTCTACCACTGAGAAAAATCATTCGTATCGGTCAAGCCATTTTGCCGTGATGGAAACACCACATAGTAGGCACATTCATTTGAATATAGATAGATAACTTTTACAACTTTTTCTTTTGGCCTACGGGGCATTAATTATTGTCAATTCCAGTTAAATGTATTAAAATATAATATTTGTAATTTTTTCCCCACTTCAATATCTCAAAGTACGAGGTTTTCGAAAAAAAAAAAAAACTTCAGAACTTTTTACATTCTAAAATAAATATCGAGCACTCACGAATTTAACACTGAAGGCCTCTAAATCAACAAACAATATGAGAACAAGTTGCTTGGATCACGCAAGTCGAGTGGACCGCCGATAGATTGATTTTATATTGCCCTGTTGGTGGGTCCCCAATCCTTTACCTAGGAAGTGACAGGGAGGGGTATTGTATCGCTGTTGAATTGCTTTCGGGTTGCCCCATGTACGGATGGCCTCAGTGTTTTTGTATTGTATCTAAAAATATTGTTGCCAAGTTTGACGCAGCTAGAACTGAATGGAAGAAAATTGAAAATTGATTAAAAAAAATGGCTTGGCAACACAACTAAATCAAGATGGTTCCGGCGGGTCTGAGCTAGTTTAGTGAGGATCTTTCCAACGACACCTCAATCATCTCTCTACACCTTGTAGTTTCAAAGATTTAATTTCTAGACACGCACAGACCGGCATCCTGAGAGGGATTATAAAATCCCTTTAGCTATGGCTTCGCTATGAAGAGATCTAAAAATATTATATGACATTTGCACTGTTTGAAACATTGTGATATTCAAACTAGGAGGTGAAAATGGGATATTCGATAGTGTATTGGATATTTTATCCTGCTCGTAGACCTACACTATATTGTAACAATGTATGAGTTTCACACTAATATAGTAAAAAAAATTTCTCTCTTTTTTGTTGGAAATGAGGCTATTTTTTATTTTAATTTTAATAGTCTTATCAGTAGGTTCAACAAGTATTCTTATCAATTTTCTGTAAGACATTCAAATTCATTTCGTATATGTAGTCTAAAATGTACTCTTATATACTATATTTAAAAACTTCATTAGTTTTCCGATAGCTGTATCAAATGGCCAGTGAGAGAAAATATTAAGAAATAATAAACACAATTCTGGAAGTTTTCCTTTTCTTTTAATACTCGACATGCTGGTACGATTTTATGCTACTCTAAGATACGATTTTGGACAGCACCGTTTGGAATGTGCAAGAAAATGCCTAATATATCTCAGTAAATCAAGAACTAATTACTTTACATGTGTATTTTATGCCTAAGATGCCTGACTTTATGTACATGTACTAATATTTGCTTTACCTTTATTCGACGATTATATAAAAAATTAGCTTAACTGGTACGATTTTGGCAACCTTACTCCACGTGCAGCATTCTAAACATACGAAATGAAGCAGGAAGGCTGTTCAATTGTTGAGTAAATTGTACGGACACTATTAATGCAACGAAGAACCACTGTGTTTTCACTACCGATTTCTCGAATTTCTTCATAAAATTACCACATTAATTCAGTCTATGAGGCACCAGTAGTTCATTCGGAATTCCACTGGGAATTTAATAATCGTAAAGTCAAATCAGGTTTCATATTCGTTAAACAAACTAGTACACAAAAGGACAATATGGATATAGCCATTAATGTTAAAAAAATTTTTATAACAACGATTTACTTGATGGCTCCATGGGGGACCTATCAACAATGTAAAATATTAAAATCCAAACAATTTGCCGTTTCCACGGCAGTGTTGATTCGTTAATCACACTCCCCAAAAGCAATTTTTCAATCTCTTGATTAAACGATGGCTAATCACGGCTACTTTAACTTATGCGACGCGAGACCGCTCACAATTGTTGACCGTTGCTCAAGCGGGTCAACGTCCAACTGGCCGAATTTTGTGGAGAGAAAACAAATTCGCTAGTCCCTAACGAACTGCCGCTACCATTTACCAGTAACTACAGAAAAACTCCAGATGAACAGGAATGGGGGTTAAGGAAGACGATTCTCGCTTATCAAAAGGTCTGCACTGAAAAATTGGAGATGGCAATTTCGGAAGAGGAGGCCGAACTTCAGACTATTGCATTCACAAAAAGGAGATTTCATAATCTACCAGTTACCTTTACTGCTCTACCTGAAACCACAAGAGAGAAGCTACTAGGCCAAAAAGGAAATGGAACGAAATCTGTACCAACTAGAAAGGCGACACAAACAACTCACCGGAACTCTGTATGATTATTTAGCCCGTGGCACGACTTTAGATGTAAGTTGAACTTGATTGACCTATCAAAGGAGCAGAAGCATGAGGAGTACTTGTGTGAATGTGATGGTCCCTGGAGTGAGATTAATTTCTCCGTAAACCGTGTAAATATGAGAGGGTCCCTGGTGCGAGATTAACTTCTCCACAAACTCGTGCAAATGAAAGGTACTCCTCATGCGTCTGTTTTTCTTTGATAGCATCAAACAATTTCTTCCGTCACTTTTGCTCTTTCATCTAAATGGATGCCATTGTCTAAATAATTAACAGACTTGTACGAGTTCTTCGTATCTTCTTTTAGTGAGTCCAAATAATTCAATTTTTCTTTTTTTTTCTTCAACACCTTTCGTTGTGCTTCAGAAGGAGCAATTAATTTAACTGATAGCTGCCGAAAGAACCTTTTGTGAAATGAATTGTCTGAAGCTTTACCTTTTCTTCAACGATGGTTTCTTCAAATTCACTAATGCAAATTTCTTAACAAGTAACCTGTCGTTCTCATAGCAGCAATCTGATCCCTTAATTCCATTTCATGCTCATCAGGTGTTGACAATAGAGACTGTTTATCGTGGTTTAGCGACTTTGTGGACTGTTTCCACTAGATTCTTCTAGGAGTGGAATCCCTTTCCCCGTAAGGAAAGAAAATGGCTCTTTTTAGAGCCACCTTAACTATTTATCTTCTAACCTTTCCGAAAGGAGAGGAACCGGTTCCTTCTCAAGACCCCCCGGAACCTTTCCGAGAGGAGAGGAACCAGTCTTTCTCAAGACCCCCGGAACCTTTCCGAAAGGAGAGGAACCAGTCTTTCTCAAGACCCCCGGAACCTTTCCGAAAGGAAAGGAACCGGTCTTTGTCAAGACTACCAGAACATTTTCAAACAAAACGCAGTTATAAATTAAGACTCTCCCAACCAACAACTCCCACAAGTTAGATACTCACAAACAAGATAATTCAAACGCACGAATCCCTCATATATAACCTGACAAAGAACAAATCGCTATACACGAAATAGAAGTTTTAGAAACGGGACTTTCGTTCTGCTAAACACCTAAACCGACTACTTTGGCATTGTAAAGGGCATGACAAGATCCAGACAAACTGGATAGGCACTAGCAGAGAATCCTGTGTCAGTTGAACAGTAGCACACAGAGCGGCCCTGCCGAAATCAAAAAGAAATATAGAACCAGATATATCTCTTCACTGTGTTGAAGAGCATAATGGTCGTTTACAGGAGATGTTACAACTCCTGAAGGTCAAGACCAACGAAAATCAGTCCTCACAACGGGGACATGCAACAAACTTATATCATGGAAAGAAATCAAAAACCCACGGACAAATCAACCCAGATAAACATGACTATGAGAAAGAAGAGCTGTCACAACTGAAAGACTTCCAGAGAGGTACACCAAAATGAAAAGAACGACAGAAAAAAGAAACTAGAAAATCCAACTTATAAATGATAAGAGCACTAAAACAGTTACACAAAGGAAAATTGACCAACCCTACGTAATGCAGATCTGGCAGTTTTATCATCTACCAATGGTTTATAAACAATCACGACCGGAGACTGGCCTATAGCCGGAGAGATCCATGGTTGCAGCATGCAACAACCCAATGAGATATTTGGACAAATACTTAACAAATTTACTTATGAAATTGTTGTTACCTACTCTCGCAAAACGGCTAATTCAGTTTTTCTGCAGATCAGGATTGCTAAAAGAATCAATCCTAAAGACATATTATATACTACAAATATGGTAATATGGCGTTTCCTTAACACCACTCCCGCACCTGTCCATTTTCCTTCCTACTACCTGAAAACGCAACTGCGAAACGTACTAATTTTCTATAGTGTTTGTGAAGTTCGTGTGCTCCTATTCCTGAAGATTACACTATGTAAGTATCCTTTTTTTCTACCTTGTTTACCATCTTTATAGTATAGAAAGTACAAGGAAGAGAGAACTTGTTTCAAAATACGATGACTAAATGCAAAAGGCTAATTAAAGCCTTCAGGGAGGGATCTTTTTTAATTGTGGTCCTATTGGACTGGGAGTGTGAATTGTGATTACACATGATGTACTTTAGACACTGGATTTTTTTTTGATTTAATCATAGAACAGAGTGGGAAACGATTTTTTAAATTTTTCGGCATATACATATATGACCGCCCCGCTGGTCTAGTGGTAAAAGTTGCTGAGTGCTGATCGTGGGGTCCCGGGTTCGATTCCTGGTTCTGCCAAGGGATTTTTTCCAAAGCGAGACGGGGTCTGGAACGGTGCCCATCCAGCATCGTGATGCAATTGTGTAGCTGCTGTGAATAAAATACAGTGGAGAGCTTCGGGTCTCCTCTCCCAACATGTCTGGTCAGCGTAGGAGCAGTAGACCAACTCCTCCCTCCGGGAGAAGCCTCATACTGTTGCGAATTGAATATGGCTGTGAATTATATATACTACCGTATCAGAGTAATTTTAAAATAATCCTGGTACGAGCAGACTGAATCCAATGGTTCTAAATCCACTTTATACTGCACGTCCTATCCATCGGGTGTCATCTCCATCCGATAAGGTGCAATGGCAAACTACCATCGTCACACCTTGTTCAGGGACCCTGGTGCTAGAAACCTGCATCCGGGTATAACATCGATCATCTTCCCTGAATGTCACAGTTCACTTCGAAATAAAGTGTCCCTGTATGAACTTCTGTATAAAAACCGCTTCGGGGTAAAGACAAGAGTGACGCAAGAATTCTACTCACAAAAGAAGTTATATCCATTTTGCGGGTTACTTTCTTTGTGCCACTACGACGGACGTGTTTCCTTTGTAATAAAAGTAGGAGATTTAGTATCCTTCCGCCATAGTGACACACAAAGTAATTCGCAAAATGGATATCACTTCTTTTGCGAGTAGAATTCTTGAATCACTCTTGTCTTTACCCTGAAGGGTTTTTTTATACTGATATCACTTATTTTGTAAGGCTGTCTATTAAAAAAAGGTGCATAGTCTTCATACAAAAGGCCGATTTTGGGTGGGCCTATCTCGAAAACGGTGACTCCTATTGACAAAATAAGCTTCGATTTACTTGTTGGGGCCCGCAATTGACCCCCCCAAACCCCGGTACCAACCACTTTGGGCTAAACCAAAACGACAGACAGAATGACGGAGGACCTTTTCTATAATTTGTGAAAATTCTATGGTTGGGCTAAACAGGTCATAACTCTTGAATCCCTTCACCGATTTCGAAGTGTGATAAATAAACCGTTTGAAAGGTATTGAAGCGTAAATTACGATTCCGCAAGTTTCGGCCGCCTATATGGTCTGGGGTAAGTGCTATCACCAGAAATGAGATTTTTTTTTTCTAACCGCCCTAGGGGTTCCCAGGAAGGTCCTACCGATCCAATTCTTTTTCTGTGTCTTAGATGGCAAACAGCTTTCAAATCTAACTTCAAGCATCAAAATTGGGCTTATAGTTCCCTAGATCCGAAATTAGCTGTATATATGTGAGTGCCGCTAACAGACTCGTTTGTCGGCGTCACTCCACTTTGTCGGCATTGTGAAAAATTCTCCTAAACATTCCTGGAAAAAAGCTAGGCAACCATAGCTGCCTGGAAATTTCCAGTAATTTGACTAATAAAAACCAGTCATCATTCAGTTTTCATGGATACTGAGAGCAAAAGATAAAAAAGAAACATGAAAACGAGATTTGAACGAGTCGTTCTGTTAGAAGTTCAGTGTCTTACCGACAGGACTAAACTTTCAGTTGTAAGAAAACGCCAGATCAAAAACAATACGGTGTGTCCCAAGTGTTTTGCCTGAACCCAAGACATAATCTAAGTTGCTCCGACGACTTACCAACATTTTAATCACTGTTCTGTTTGTCAACTAGTGAAAGAATCTGCATTCACTGAGAATATTTCCCATTTCTGCAAAAATAAGTCATGAAGATGGCGGCACCAAACTATTGATCAGAACTACGTGCA
>JAGDQP010064885.1:0-11502 GCA_022664845.1 Lepisma saccharinum | reverse complement strand
CCGGATATATATATATATATATATATATATATATATATACACTACAGATTTCTCTAAAAACACGAATGAAATTAAGAGATAAATATGTTTTAATGTAATAAGCATATTTTAATATTAGAGAGTTACAGCCCTCGCCCAGAAATCGACCCATAGAAATCCTGCCGCCCACATATCAACCGTCGGTGTAGAGTCAGGTTCAAAACAATTGCCGAGTGAAGTCCGACGATTCTGACTGACATTTGCAATTTATTTTCTAATCTCCATAATGAAGAAATTAATGACTATTGTAGATGTATCGTGACTATCACTGATTTTAATTTCAATTATTTTCTGCTGACTGTCTCAGATAGTTGGTGGCCCGTCTTCATCTTGACTATTCTTGCCGTCGTATTTCCGCCTTGTTAGGACATGGTCGACATTTTCCTCTGTCCCGACCAAATCCCAACCACATAGACGGGAAAAGGGAGGTAAATGAAACTTTCCCACCCTTTTGCCAATCATTTTCACAAAATGTAGTGGTGCGATTACTACACTGCAAGGATCAGTTGAAGCTAGTTAGATCACTCCTAGTTTCGTTCTTTAGGCCATTTTGACAACATAATTTTTTGCCTAACTCGCCCAATTGGCGTCGGGCCGCCGGTGGACCGTCTTTAAATGAGACTTTTTCCGAACTGTCACAACCCCGACGCTGGGCCGATGCACTGTGTGACAATTCAACATTCTAGAGGGATTTAATTCCTGTGTAGATTAGTCCGTTCTTTTTGTGTGTGTATTGGTTCTATAGTATTTATAAAATAATCTAAGGTAATATGTAATCTAGTTACCCTGAGTTTCCATAATATTTGGAGTAAAAAACACTTAAGTATGATATGCAATTTATTTGTTCATATATATGCCCATATAAAATAAGCAGAAAAAAACATAAATTGTTAATATACAATGAAATAAATATCATAACAATCATCAAATCTTAGAATGCTGTTTCTTACATGAAAAACAAACTATATTAATCTGATTCACTCGAATCACATGTAGCACTTGAATCGGGTATCGAGAGAAGTTCAATAACTCCAGCGGAAAGTTTTCGTCGCTTTTTCTTTGGGGCATGCCTTAAGCTGGCTAACAAAGGATCAGAAGATATCAAAAGCCTATGAATAAGGTCTGTATTTGTGTCAACCCGAGAAGTTTTTCTAGTGAACTGCTGTCGATACCTTCGGTTATCTTTATTTCTTGCCTCTTGTGCTTCTTCCGATAACTGTCCAATTGGAACAATACAAGAGGCAATAACATCTTTGCTATGAAATAAAACTTTATGGACGCTACATGGAATATATAACCAGGAATAATGTTTTAAATACAAATTTATTGTTTCCTGAGCATACATTTCAAATGCATCAGCATTTATAGAAAATCCACAATTTAGAGTTTCGAGAATGATATGAAAATGCTGAATTAATTCTTAATTTATGCCCGTTATTTCAGCGGACTTCTCAGCATTTCTAAAAAATCGGCGAGCAGTATTTCCATCATTTGTGTTACCTGCTTTTTGTGTGGGCACATCAACCAAGAGACCCAATTCCCTCTGCAATCGCTCCTGAATATGTTTCTTCCTTTCGGAAACCTTTGCTTTCATTTCAGGACAGGACCTTGAACTCGCTAAATTTTAACTTCTAGCCTGTAGGCAATATGAAGTAAACACTCCATAAATCGTATCCACAAATCTAGTGAAGATAAGCCAAAAGTTAGTGATTTTAGTCAATTGCTTTTTTTGAAATTTCTTCCGGTTTATTCATGTCCTTGGGTGTGGCACCACACATAAAGCAGGTTTGGGAAGAGGAGAAAGAAGACAGTGTTGTACAGATTTTGCCATCTATCATACTTAAAACAAACAACGGCTTAACAAAAACTGTTTTACTTTCCAGTTCAACACATGTGGGAATTAAGGAAGTCACCTGTTGTTCAATAACATTCACTTTTTTTACTACCAAATCGCTTGTTTCTTTCTCGAAACTAAATGCTATAGGTCGACAATACCGAACTGATGAAGATGCTGGATTTTGTCATATAATACGTTTAGAGTGACCAACGTTAAAATAAAGTTGGAGAGGCACCATCGAAATACTAAATAAGCTTTCATCAGACTGACCTTCATCAGTAAATGTCTGTTCGTAACGTGCTTGTTGGGAGCCATCACAGCCCCACTTGATAATACAATAAAGGTCATTCAAAGGCTCTTTTATGCTTGCAAACACCTGTTCTTGTGCAACACACAATCTTACAATAGTATGGTTTACTAAACATTGCAATGGAATTTCGGCTGAGGTTTCAGTTATATGTGAATATTTGACGGGCAACACCTTTGTTTTGCTTCCTTAACTGAATGGTAAGAAGGATACAGATTATGAGTTATCTCGTTTGTCTGGTCTCTTATCACATTGTATTGATGTGTTGAAAGATCTGCGTCAATTATGAGTGCTAGGGCATGATCAGCGGACAAGATTTGAGATTTTTTGAATAACAATTGACGACCTTTTTTCATTGTGGTGCCGCGAGATGGTGATGCCTGGGATAATTCTTAAACTATTGCGGCAGAGTCCTTTTTTCCCTTTTCATAGAACTTCATTTCAGCAGCCAACGATATTTCTTCCAAGCTTCTTGCTTTGACAAGGGTGGTTATTTTCCTCTTTTTTGCTTTTTCGCAACACTTTGTAAATGTCTTTGTTGGTCTGCCCACGCTAGAAGATGGCTGATCACTGGATGAAGAGGGCAAGGAGTGATAAACCTTCTCAGGAAAAATGATAGTTGCTTTTAACTACTCTGAATTATTTTTGGTGAACCGAACAGAATCTCGACAACACTTTTTCTACTTTATTTCTGTTTGTTGACACAAACTCTTTAACGTTTTGATAACATCCTCTGGAAACGTTATTTCAGCAAATTGTTGTAAAACAAACCGCAAAACAGCTTCTGTTCGTTCGGTTTAACTCTTGCCAAACCAAACTTCAAAAACTGCACGATAAATGATTACAGGAGCCATTCTGAAAATAAAGACAAAAATATTAGAAGAGCAGGTGGGAGCACAAACAGTTTAGTTTTCCTTAAATCAGAGCGTCTAGTGACTAATACAAACACCATCTGAAACCCATATACGACCATATAACAAGCTTTTTGTCCAAAATACTTTGACAATGTTATAACTTTGGTACTAGTTAAAGTTTTTTTCTTCAAACCAATCTTTATATACATTTATACTTCCAAAATCTTAGCGTTACGAATCGTTGGAATACTAAATAATTCACAGTAACCAAAGTAACACATAGCGAAACTCAGCACTTTGAAATAACAAGCACTAATGATCCGCATCCCTTCACGTCACGTTATAGGTATGCACCTGCCACCCTCAACTTTACAGCTTAGTTATGACACTTCCATTGTACATAACAACAAAGTAGGTGCAGATACATACTAGGTTGTATTATTGACCTAATTACTTAATACCATTTGTATCTGCTGACCTCAAAATTTTGAATTAAATCCCCCTAGAATGATGACTTGTCACACTGTGCGATGGCGGCAAAAATTGGACCGTCGGGGTTGGGGCGCATTTTCTTCACTGGGATACTGGCATTTTCTTCACTCTACTTCGCCCTGAAGCTGTTCAGAGTTCGAACATGTTTATTATATTTATAATAAAGTATTTATATACATAAGGTACGCTTATTCTTGGCTTTCCGTAAAATGAATATTTTAAAATTATTTACGTTTAGCAATGTTATTAAGATGGAGCATGAAACATAACATGTTTCAGCTGCATTACATTGTTCCATCGCAACGCAATATATGACACTGGCTGCAAGCTGAAATCGATAGAATATACATTTATGGAACTCAGTTTTGTTTCTGCGAGTTTTAATGCAGATTTTATTGTTCTAAATGTATATTTGTACCAAAAAACTAACATTTAACTATGTATTAATTATTAAATAATGTTAGTTGTCCAAAATGGTAATATATATATATAGATATATATCTTCCAAAGTAGCTAGAAAAAAAATAAAAGAAATATGTTTCCTGTTTTTCGCCGATATTTTTTTTTCTTTCATAAAATTTACATCATTACCCAAGTAACATGCTTCGTTGAGCCTATGTACGGTATTATGCCGGTAACGTTGGTTTATGGTGGGTTGGATTTCCAACGAATGTCCAATCGCAAAAGCACCAAATTAGCCAATAGTTGGACCAACGTCAGAGAAACTAACAAAATGCTAACGTAAGAAATAAGGTATGTAAGTTGTTAACATTTTAGGAGTTGAGACAACGTAAAGCCAATCATATAACCCAATACTTGGCCCAATGTCAACAAAACTAACAAAAGGCCAACGTAAGGAAACAGGTATGCCTGGTTGGTAACATTTTAGGGGTTAATACAACGTAAAGTCAGCCATAAAACACAGTACGTGGCCCAATGTCAAGAAAACTAACAAAAGGCCAACGAGAGACGCAATGCAAACTATAAACAATGCGTTAAAACATACATTGGTCCAATGTTTGTTTTTATAACAAAACCAACACACAGGTGTGTTTCTTTTCGCTTCCTGCAGTTGAGGAGGAAAATGGAGGAGGAGAAGATTGTTGGTTTACCGACCTGAATAGGGTCAACCAATTTTATTATTTTTTCAGCCATGCGCGCGAGAGAGAGACAGTTGCTGTACACTGTAAAAATAGGAGACATAGCGTTCATCAAAAAAATTCAGGCAGCTGAGCTGCCTCCACTTTTTGGATTAACCTACATTCAGCCAGTTTTCGGTTGACCGTTTTACTCTCTGTAAAATTTCAAAATGCGCATGCATATACGTCTTTTTCAACGTATTTCATTGAAGCATAATATTTATTTATTTCGTCTTGTTTTACATGGCGAAGTTAAGGCCATCAAGGCCTTTTCTTACACTCAACCATCATTATTTTTTGAAAGTAGAAAAGAAGAAAATTTAATGTTCCTTTAGAATTTAAAATTAAAAAAAAACATAAAATAAAAGGAAAATGTTCAGGTTGCGATCCAGGGTCCACAAGCACACTGGTCAGATGCTCTCGCCACTTAGCTACGAAGGCAGTTGGTGTTTATGGCTTTCCGAGTGATATTTATAGCTAGGAAGTTATGATTAACATGTAGATTTTACTACGAGGAATGTCTGGAGAAAAAAAAGGAGAGATAAGTTTGCTACTGTGTAAAGATTTATACCCAACTTAATTCATCTTTCCGTCAATGCAATAATGTCGTTCTCGATCCACCAGTCAACTGTTTACTGTTCACAGTGTAAAAGCAAAATAAACACTCAAAATGGTGGGGTGTTCAGTGACAATCAAGTAACTTTACTCCTGTTATTGGATTATAAAATATCCAACCAAAGCTTAAATTTCATCCACAAAAGTACGTCATATCAAAATGGCCAGTTTAGTTTACACTTCGATCAGAAAATGGCCGAATTTTAAGCGTAAAATAAGTTCAACGTTCACCGACGAAACACTTTGGCCAGTTTCAGTCATGTTTCAGTTAACTTTAAGCCATTACAAAGAAAATGTTAAACTTTAAAATGGAGTTAAGGTTACCAGTCTTTCCACTAAAGGGCTTACGCTATATCCACATTTAAGAATAAATATAACAAAACGCTAATTTTGGACTTTTGTTCCTCCATAAAGCGGAGTAACTTTCATCCATTTCATGTTTCCACTTTTTACAGTGTATTTCACATAATATACAAGTTTCTGAACAGATTTTCTTGTTAGTTTGAACGAGAAAGTATCTTATGTAATGAACATCAATGCTTTAATATAACATTTACTTCAAAATCAAATCAGGAATTTGTATATTATATGAAAAGCAGGAAATAAAACAATTTAAAGAAAGGAACATGGATATAGTAGCTTTTACAAACAAACTTCCCAATTGTCTTCGTACCATAATAGGAATGAAAAACGTCTCCCAATTGGAAGACCAGCATAGCCGAGTGGTTCAATTATATGAGTGCAACTTCCCTGTAACAGATATACTACCGATATTAGGAATTACCTGGATGTACCCTATCAAGCTATTATGTCAAATAAATTATGAAATGTATAGCGCCAAAATTAAACATGTACTGAATGTTAATGCAGCTAGACCGTTAACCCTGTCCATGAGAAATTAGTTTTTAAAACAATATGTAATGAGTATGTTCTGTTACATAGCTCAAGTACTTCCTATCCCGTTGACATATGCTAGGAAATTACACAGTGCTTTTTCGTTTTCCTTGTGGCGTCACCACATATTTAGAATAGAAAAGGTTCAACTGATAATGCCATACAAGTTAGAAGGTATCAAATACCTAGATATATATATGCAAGCACTAGCTTTGCTACTACATAAAATGTTAATAACCCAGTTAAATTACCCGTATACTTTTACGGCAGCCATTCTTGCTGCCTGTTATGTCGTAACAGACTTAACAGCACCTATCAACATTCATACATGGTCGTATAATTATGTTTTAATAAAAGATGCGACTATCGAAATGTTCTATGCCATACTTAATAACGTCAGAATAGAAGACATGACGGTGAAACAATCGTACCAATATCTGTTAATTTTGGAAGTAGAGGAACACAAAATATCAAGAGAAAATCAAAATTACAATTGGCAGAATATATGGATAAATATAAACAACAAAATAGTAACAAATAGAATAAGAATGATTTGGTATATGGTAATTAATTAAAAATGGGCAACTCTAGATAAACCAAGCAAATATGGGATAATCCAAAGAAACAAGTGTCCAGATTGTAAGAAAGAAAGTTATTTTAAACACATAATCCAGGAATGTCCAAAGATAGCAACAACATGGACAACTTTCCAAAATATTTTAGCTAGTATAGTGCGTTCCGCAATCAGAGATATTACGATTGAGAATATTATTAGTTTTCCGGATTATATAGTGGAGGAGAAATAAGGTAAAAAAAACCCAAAAGATCGAAATAATTCCCACAAAAATGATTTTTGCTTTAAAATGATGTTAAAACACTTCTATTTAATATACTAAAAGTATACATCGATATCGTTGTAGGAAATAGGTTTTTTAGTCGCCATCTTGAAGAATAGCTAAAAAAAATTGAAAATAGTTGAACTAATTTTGACAGAAATTATTTTTGGGTAAAAATGTTCCTAAAACACTTCTATTGAACACGCTAAATATATACATCGATATCGTCATAAAAAAAGTACATGTTCTGGTCGCCATATTGACAAAATGGCGCCAAAATTTAGAAAATATTATCAAATTATTAAGTAAAATATCAAAACAAAGAGAATTCTGGTACCTTACGTAACTTACCTTTTCCTGACATTCAATCAGTTATTTCTTGACATCATAGAAATACATTTCTTTTCATTCACTTTCTTCCTCATCTTCGTCTTCTTCAATTGAAATGTTTGTGCAATTCTTCCCTGAACAGTTATTACATATCATGGTGCAATCAAGTCCATACCGTCGACATTTACACTTAATTCCACATGGTTCATGTTTATCGATTTTGCAGGGACACCGAACGATATTTAATAACGATTGTGGTGTAGGGCTCATGTCACATGTTATAGGTTGAAAGTGACCATCAACATTGTTCCAACCCCAATCGTCAGGATTGACATTGTAGCTGGAGTTCAGAGTTTTCCAATAAAGGCACTGTAAATGTACACGATAGAGATGATAAAGAGCAGCATTTTCCATTGGTGGCAAGCGAGATATATCAAATTCACGCTTGGCTGTTGTAATTTTATTCATATACTGTTTATATCGCAATTCATTTAAGGTTTCTGTTTCAGGATTTCCGCCATACAAGGACACTAAAGCTTTGTCACCTGTAATTACCAATTGTTTTTATCAACCATTTCTAATCCAAAGAATGTTGCACAATCATTAACATTGTTATATTTGATAAAGTGTCGAAATGTTGCAGGTTTACTTTTCCCAAATAAGGCACTCGTTGTGTCACAACCAGTTAAAGCATGTGAGAAGAGAATTACTTTGCATCCCGCTTCTCCTACTGCATGCTGCATCGATTTAATGTCCCTTGTTTTGCCAGGGCAAGTGGCAGATTGCATAATTGTGTCTCTTTGGTTATGGTATACAAGAAGGACTAATACGTCTGTATCATCGGCTACTACCGTTACATGCTTTCTTTCTGCTAAAGTTAGAGCTGTCCTTACAAGAGTATCCGCATCAGATTCAGCATAAAAATGGTATTTCCTGCTACTTCTAAATAATCTCCTAACATTTTCAAAAAGAGTTGCTTGTTTTCTTTATTTGAAAGAAGGGCTTCTTTCCCAACAAGAAGAGGTTAATTCGGTGTAAATGTTACCTTTTTGTACGCCTAAGATGTTCCAAATCTTTGATACTACAAACTTTATATCCATTTAAATTATTGTTGCTACTCCATAATGTCGAGATACATTGTTTCTGTATGTTTCCAAAACATCTCCAAATGTTCCAGTTCTTGGCCACGGTATTTTATGTACTATGGCGCCACCATCTAAAACATAAAATGTGGTTTCTGGTACAGGACAACTTGCACTGTTTGTCTATCATCCAAAGTTCTTCCTAAATACGATTTGTCAGTTTTTCGTAAAGACTGAGTTAAAGGATCAAATAAAGAAGACGGCAACACACACAATTCATAGCTGAAAATATCTTGTGACTTTATTAAATCAGGATCAATTGACAAACAAGAAAGCATCCGCTGAGTCAAAAGTCTTGTGTCAATATGATGAATATTGTCATCAATAATGATTCCTTTTTTAAAATCTTCATTGTCACGACTTTTTCTCATAGCAACATCGCTAAAAGCTGTTCCTGTTAGCTTGTCTTGTATCCTTATACCAATAGACTGAGCAGCATCAACATTCACTATGTGCTCACTGTCTGTTAGTCCAGTAAATATATTGTGTAAAGCAGAATATTGTACATCAAATGGATTGTGATTGTTCAAGAATTGAAGGAATATAAGAAAGTCTTGCATATCTCTCGGTTTTCTAGCGTCAGATAATTCAACATGTTCGCTGCTGATGCGGGAAACACCAGTGAGTGTATTCATAGCTAAAACCATTTCACTACACGCAGGTGACTTAAAATCCATAAAGCACACTGACTCTGTCATACCACCACCATGTGTAATTCCAGCCCGACCTTTTGTTCATCTCATTAATGTTTGTTCGATAAACATATCTGTCCCCACTCCGCTCCAAAATTTGTCTTGTCTTCGTAGTGTAAAATGTCCTTCATTTAGCATCGCATATACGTATATCCGGATATTGCTTCTCTAATTTTTCCACTTGCTGCACATATACTCTAGACATTTTCCGTAGTTATTGTGTACATCTGCCGCAAAAACTTGAAGCATATTCTTCACTTTCTCTAAATGCATTCTGAAAATACCAGTGCGTTCAGCCCAA
Organism: Lepisma saccharinum; assembly: GCA_022664845.1. Taxonomy (NCBI): domain Eukaryota; kingdom Metazoa; phylum Arthropoda; class Insecta; order Zygentoma; family Lepismatidae; genus Lepisma; species Lepisma saccharinum. The sequence goes on along the minus strand of JAGDQP010064885.1, from coordinate 2,024 downwards.
ATGAATGTCTTTGCAATATCAACCATATCCAGATACTAATCCACAGTTTTGCCGTTCTAGTTTGTTGACTTAACAATGCTTTTCTTTCTTGCAATTGGGAAGATAGTTTCAGAAGCAGAGACGATGAACATACATCAGTAGGGGTGATCTCTCCATTGTGCAAATTATCGAAAAGTTTTGAAAGATAATATAACTTTATATTTTTATTATCTACATCCATAGATGCCAAATCTTGGTCAATTGTTGAAAGTAATTCGTGTACTGGTATGTTACAATGTACAATGTTGCGAACTAATGACGATGTGAGAGCTGCTGAAAGCAGTATGTGTCCTCTAATGGCTCTCGAATAGGCTTTTCCATTAAGTATATGCAACACAGTATTTTCAGCGTATACAGTTTGTAATATTTCTTGTATACCAGATCCGCCTAAGAGTTCTCCAATAGTTCCAAGATAAGACATTAATGTGTGAAAACCTCCTAGACGAATTAATATTTTGGGGAATTCTTCAGGTCTGCTGCAAATCACTTCCATGGCTCTTATCCGCAAACATTGATCGAATGTAATAACTGGCAAAGGTATGTTAAGTTTCTCAGCTTCAGAACATACGAGCTTTAATGTACTATAGATGCAACTATAACTTGTAGGATTTAGATCAATCATTGTCAGAAATGTTGTAGTCTGTCCTGGGTGGTTACCAGTAATTACAGTCTGCATGTAGCCAGACCAACCTGGGCATGGCTTATTTAATAATTTACTTGTTTGCCATAGAAGATCTATCAGGTTACTTTCAATTGGCAGATATTCCAATTTCTAAAATATTAGTTTCTTTAGATTTGAGCTGCTATGGGATTGGTAGAAATGAATTTTTATTCTTGCTTCAGATGAAATATCAGAAGAACTAATTCGATTCCCCAATCGTTTCACCCGCTTCTTTGTCAATATATTACTGTTTGAACTGGTTTTCCCTTAAGTACACATTATAATACCCATTCCATGAAAAGTGTTGTGTCCGTCTATGGTATTGATATTGTGGTCTACATTATCAGCTATCCATTGTGCAAAATGCCCTGGAGGAACTATAGGGTTTCGATGTGTCTTCACAATTGTTGATTGCAAGTATTTCTTCACTTCGTCGTACGACATGGAAAATCCAAGTTTATAAAGCTTATCAACAAGGATCCTAGATTGGAACTCTCGATGAAGCTGTACACCAACACCAAGAAGCATTGGACTTATAACAGATCTCGGTCTTGCAGCCTGTACTATTGCCTGTCCAATTGCAACTTTCTTTACATCTGAGGATCTTTATCGATAACTATGTCCAAGAATTTCTGTAAAATATCTGGTAATAGTTTTTTGTTTTCTTCTTTGGAACTAATTTCTTCTGGTGAAGGATAATACTCCATTGAGGTATACAACATTTTAATTTCGGCTTTAATTAGATTGGCTGCTGCTTCAACTATACGAAATTTTTCTTCGTTTGGAACTTCGAGACTCGTCTGTCGCTGGTAGTCAAAAATAATGTTCGCGACTGTTCTCCTACTTGTAACTATGTTAGCGTTACCCTCTTTTCTCAAAATGACAATGTTGTCAGAGAAATTTTCTTCTAATTTTTGTTGCATACGACGAACGCATACGAGTGTATATCCCGCGCAAGGTGGCTCTACGACCGAAAATTACAAAATACTAAAATTCGATTTTTTAAGCATTTTAGACATGATCACGCCCCTAAGTTGGCAACCTTCCTATCTTTTGCAACGTTTTAAGTTCCTAAGCGATCATCACAACCGTGATACTAGGTCTCGCGCAAACCTATTACTTTCTATTCCTCACCATAACTCATCCTTTTATTCGAAGTCCTATACAGTTTCTGTATCCCGTAAGTGGAACGGACTGTCAATTTCCATCAGAGACTCAACTTCATTAACAAGTTTTAAATCTATGCTTTACAGCTACCTCTTAGAGCAACACAACTAAGAACAACAAGAAATGTTTGCTAGAAGTTCTCACGTATACCTGTAGA
>JAGDQP010064884.1:0-11502 GCA_022664845.1 Lepisma saccharinum | reverse complement strand
TAAATTGCGGAAATATAAAAATCAGCTAGGTATTTGGTAAAGAAAGGACCGACGCTAAAACAAAAGAAAAAACGAATAATTGTACAAAAAGGTGATTTTCTCACTGCATTCCTTTCACCCATTCTAGGAGGTTTAATATCTAGTTTGTTTAAATAATGCAGCATGCGAAAAAAATTATTTTAATTTCGCCCGAAAAATTATATTATCAAACTATATCTAATCTTCATGATGAGATGAAAGAAATTTTAAATAATAAAAGTATGAGAGTAGAAGAAAAATGGGTACAATATAGAGAGGTATTGCAAAAATATTTACATATTAGTTGTAGTAGCAACTGCTGCTGCTACTACAACTAATACTACTAAGAAATAGGGTGGTGATGATGAGGAGGAGGAGGAGGAGGAAGAAGAGGATGATGAGATAATATCTACCTTCCCCGAAATTTGCCTGCATAAAGCAAGACCTTTATTACGTAAATTAAAACAAAATCCCCACATTCAATGGGATGCTAATAGTAATGTTAATATATATGGTAAATCAATTCAAGGTGCTAATATAGTATATTTAATATCTTATTTTGTTAGGTGTCGTAAGAAAAATATTCCACTCACCGGTTGGGAACCATTTGCCGTACTATTAGCAAAATCCAATATACCCTTAGACTATATTGGTAACCCTCAACGAATAGAGTATATTCGAAAGCTGACAGTTGCTGCTCCCCAAAAAGCAGAGGAGGGCGAAGAAGAGGAGCCGGAGCCATCACGTAAAGGTAAAAAGGCTGTCAATTGGTACAACTATAAATATGAAGAAGTTAGCTAATATTTACTATAACCCTTCACACCCTGCTTCGTTTTCAACAGCTCAAGCATTATGGAAAGCTATAAAGAAATCAATGCCTTTACACAGGCTGGAACAATGCTTAAAAGAACAACCGACATACACACTGCATATACCAGCACGTAAACGGTTTCAACGGAATAACTATCTTGTGTTTAATATTGACGATCAATGGCAAGCTGATTTAAACGATATGCAAAGTCTACAAAAATATAATGATGGGTACCGGTATATTTTAGCAGTGATTGATATATTTAGTAGCTATGCTTGGGCTGTGCCTGTGCGTACAAAAACTGGTAAAAATATTATAATGGTATTCGAGAAACCCCAGGCGTAAACCTCTGCGGCTACAAACATATAAAGGTACAGAGATTATTAATAATCATTCCAGGCGTACTTAAAAAAGCAACACATTCATTTTTTCACAACCGAAAACCCCAATATTAAGGCAAGTCTCGTAGAACGTTTCAATCGCAGCCTGAAGCAAAGAATATGGAAATACTTTACAGCGAAGACTTACCGCTACATAGAAGTGCTCCCCCGACTAGTTCACGGATATAATTCTAGGCCATGAGCAGCACACATAAATTACCACCAGCTCTAGTAAAAAAAAAAAAAAAAAAAAAAAAAAAGAATAGACTGGTGAAACAACCAACCAGTACTAGTGTTAAAGCAAAAAAATATAAAGAAGGAGATACTGTGCGAATTACTAAAGCAAAACGACATTTTGCAAAAGGCTACAAAGAAAATTGGACTCTGGAAATATTTAAAATAAAACAAATAGAGTATAAGGAAAAGAAATTGGTTTATGTATTAGAGAATTTAAATGCTGATGTGATTGATAGTACACTTTACGAAGAGGAAATACAAGCTGTGCCACTACCCAAAGTTTACGAAATAGACGAAATTTTAGAAGTTGGTTATAAAAATAAAAAGTACCTAGGTCACTCGATGCAACAATACCAAATATGAAAACAGAATCTCAATATGTCTAGCCGTTTACGAGACTGTTAAATATTTTACCTTTGACCTCGGGGTCACCAATTTTTTCACAAATGCCTACATACCAACTGTGAAAGCAGAATTTTAATATGTCTACCCGTTTACAAGATATACACTGTTAAATATTTGGCCTTTGATCTCGAGGTGACCAGTATTTTCACAAATAGTACTTAATACCCACATACCAAATGTTAAAGCAGAATTTCAATATATCTAGCCGTTTACGAGATATATTTGACATTTGCCTAGGTTATAGGCTGTGGTATAGAAACTGACTTCAAATTTCTGTTATATTCTCCGCTAGGGGTTGGAAAAGGGTGCCGTAGTCTTTTATAAATAGGGAATGATCCGTTGCCTCTGTGTTGTGCTTGTAAACCCGTTGCCTATGCAATCTCTGCTATGTTAAATAGGGGTCGTAGCCTTTTATAAAATGAGTGGGTTAGGTAATTTCTGCTATGTTAAATAGGGGATGAAAGAAAGGTGCACTGGCCTAATCTCTGCTACGTTAAATTGGGTTGAAAAGGGTTCATGTGGGATTAAATAGCGTAACTATCATATATTGCTGATATGTTAAATAGGGGTTGGACCGTAGCCTCTGTAAGGCTTGAAAACGAGCTTCGTAGCCTTTTATGTAATCTCTGCTATGTTAAATAGGGGTCGTAGCCTTGTGCACTATGTGGAGTGTAATCTCTGCTATATTATATAGGGATTATGAGAAAGGTGCTGTAGCCTTTCATAGTGTTGAAGGGCATAATCTCTGCTATATTAAATAAGGGTTGCAAAAAAGGTGCTGTAGCATTTTATAAAATGTGTGCTATGCTAAATAAGGGTTGGAAAATGTGTTCGTAGTCTTTTATAAATAGGGGATGCGAGAGATGCTGGTAGCCTTTCACGAAGGGGATGAAAAAAGGTGCTCATAGCCTGTTATACATTATGAACAAACACGGCGACACAGCGTATCGTACATACCTGGAAAATGGACTTCTTGCTATCAGCCAGGTACGGGGAAAGTAGTGCAATTCCTCACAAAGTGATTTCAAGTGACGCCACTACTACTTACGGTCTCTTAAACAGTTTTGGTTGTTTTGACTTAAATAATGTCACTTTTCTCAATATAGACTCAAACACCAAAAATATTCACAACTTTCTGCTTACGAGACGGCATTTGTCATTTGTTATTTGTTCTTTTCTACGATAAATTACAGTTGAAAGACTATTTTCTACCTAAATTACATGCTAAATATGACTCTTCGAAGTCGCACTTTAATGGCAAAAAAGCACATGGGTGGAAAGAAGTCTCACACAGGTTTCGTATGTTTTAATTAGGTATTCAAAGCAACAAACATTTGATATTAAGGTGAATTCTATTTAAAACAGTATTTATTTACTGTTTTAAATAATAATATTTATATGTCTTGTTTACCCATTCACCGGAATGCAGCTGGAAAACGTCTGACATGCCCTTGTAGGTATTTTTGTTGGCTGTAACCCATATTTTGTACAAACACTACAGCGGCTGAATAATTTTACTAGTCACTATATGCTGCAGACGCAGCAATAGTTACGAAATAATAGACGCATTTGGCTATTATGAAAAATAGTCCCTAGCGCAAGACGTATTCAGTTACAATGTAAACTAAGGTGAAGCAAACATTACCGACCCATTTTGCGAGTTTCTCAATCTAAACACACATATCGTGGTAGTGCAGTGTCACGTACAGGAAAGCAAGCGATGTTCTTCGAGTGTAATTCAATATTCCCCATACATTATCATCAAGACTACCTACAGTACATCCATTAAAGTACAATATGAGGAATTAGCGTGGAATTTCACATCTAATACCTCCTCCAACACCACGTCGGTCTGTAATTAACGGCCTATTCTATAATGTTCTGTATAATCTATGGAATTCTATACCGAACGTTTCGCATGTCGTCAAATAACAAAGAAAATATTTTTTCTTGTGTGTAATTGCTTACATGAGTTCTGCGAGTCTTGTAAATATAGTAATTATTACAATCACCCCGCTTTCCTAAAACCTAGTGACAGCTGCAAAATAATAAACACATTCAAGGTTTTGTGCATTTGGTTGGCTAGAAACGAGTGTAGACTAAGGTGTAATCTCTGCTATGTCGGGAAAAGGAAACTTCACCGACCCCGAACTACCATATCATGGAAGTGACACCGACCCGAATAACATATAAGCTGCGAGTTTCATAGTTCTGGGACCGAAAAAGCAAAATTTGAACCGCTATATTTTGGAAAGGGTAGGTGGTAGAGTGAAGAAAATTTCAGATTCGGCATCACCGACCCAAATAACATATAACCTGCAAGTTTCTCAACTTTGCGTCTAAAATGTCAAAATTCGACAAACTTTGAGCCGCCATATCTTTCAAGCAATAATAGGTAGAAAGAAGTTGTTTTCAGATTCGGTATTACCGTGAAAAAATAACATAATTTGAGGTTTTCATAGTTCTGGCGCCAGAAGAGCAAAATTCGAAAAATTCGAACAATCATATCTCGTAAACGGCAACAGGTAGAAACATGCAGTTTTCATATTTATCATTCCCGTTACTAAAATAAAATGCATTATAAGTTTCATAATTCTACGACCACGGGGGCGAAGTTAGAAAACTGACTTCAAATTTGACATTAGCACACCAAAATACATATCACTGTGAAAACAGAAACTCAATATGTCTCGCCGTTTGCGATCTTACACGGTTAAATATTTGAACTTTGACCTCGAAGTTAGCATATAATATTCGATGCCCTCATACCAAATGTGAAAACAGAATCTCAATGTATCACCGTTTACGAGCTAGCCTATACACACTTAAATATTTGACCTTTAATCTCGAGGCACCACTTTTTTCGCATATACTATTCGATGTCCTCATACCAAATGTGAAAATAGAATCTCAATGTTTCACCGTTTACGAGATATACACACTTAAATATTTGACCTTTGATTTAGGCCCAAGTAGTGACCCTTGGTTGTGGTTGTAGGGTGTAGTATAGAAACTGACTTCTGATTTCTGCTTATCTGGTCTAATTCATGTGTAATCTCTAGCCTAGAGGGCATATAATCTCTGCTACGTTAAATAGGGAGTTGGGCCATAGCCTCTGTAATTTGTGCTATGTTAAGTAGAGTTTTTAGGGTTGAAAAAGAGCTTCATAGCCTTTCATGTTATTGTGCACTGGTGTACTGTGGGTGGGTTAAATCCTGCTATGTTAAATAGCGGCTGGGAAAATATGTGCGTGCACTGGTGTACTATATGTGGGGTTAAATTCTGTGTAATCTCTGCTATGTTAAAAAGGGGTTGGAAAGGGTTCGTAGAATTATTTTCTATCGTGCACTTGTCTACTACCATATTGCTGTCTAGGGGATGAAAAAGAGCTGCGTGCCCTTTCATAGATTTGGAGGGCGTCCATGTTATTTGGGTTAGGTTAAATTCTGTCTAATCTCTGCTATGTTAAATAGGGGTTGAAAAAAAGGGTGCCGTAGCCTTTCACGAACTCCTATTCCATGTTCGTAGCCTTTTATGGAATCGATGCTATAGTGCTGTGTAGTGGATGAAAAAGAGCGTCGTACCCTTTCATAGTGTTGGAGGGCGTACATGTTATTTGGGTTATATTAACTAGCATATATTCCTGTGTAATAGGGGTTGGGAAAATGTGCCGTAGTCTTCTATAAATAGGGGATATAAAAAAAGGGGTCGTAGCCTTTCACGAAGGGGTGCGAAAAGAGAAGCCGTAGCCTTTTATAAATTGTAAACAAGAACTGCGACAACGCGTAGCGTACAGCCCTGGAAAATGGACTCCTTGCTATCAGCCAGGTATGGAAAAATCGTGCAATTTTCCACAAAGTGCGGTCAAATGACGGGTATACTACTGTTGTGACGTACTCGTGATGGTACACCTGCACAAAAAAAAATATTTCCCTAGCTCAAATGGTGTGGAAAGTGGGGTTTCGGCTTCCATTTTGAATTCAACTTCTCGATTTTTTCAAAATGTAATATTTTCTTAAATCATTCGTGATAATACACCTGAATGCCAAATTTCGTATCTCTATCTCAAACGTTGTGCAAACTGAATTTTGGGGTCCACCATTTTGGGCGTCTTTGGATACATTTTGTAATATTTACTGAATCTACTAGTAATATTGTACCTTTGGACCAAATTTTGTGCTTTTAGCTCCACCGGTTTAGGCTTTATATTCTATAGGACAATGGATTTGGCGACCATTTTGAATCCAAGATGGCGATTTTTCAACATTTTTCTAGTATTTTTCTAAACTCCTAGTGATCATGTACCTTCGTACCAAATTTCGTGTCTCTAGCTCAAACGGTGTGGAAAATGGATTTTTAGGCCCGCCATTTTGGATTCAATGTGGTGACATTTTCTCATATTTTCGTAACCTACTAGCGTTGTCGTACCTTGATACCAAATTTCACTTCAGTAGCCCCAGCCCTTTAGGCTGTGTATTCCACACAACAATGGGTTTGGCGGCCATTTTCGATCCGAGATGGCGACTTTTTCAGTATCGAATTTGTTCCTTTACCTACACTTGGTCATACACCTTCATACCAAATTTAGTGTTCCTAGCTCCAGTAGTTTGGCTTGGGAATTTTGATGAATAATGAATGAGTGAGTGTGTGTGAGAGTGACCATTGGATTATATATTACATGGATTGGAAGAAAAATCCTTTGGACTAAATGTCGATTGGACGAAATGTTTGTGGACGAGAAATCCGTTGGACCTAAATTCGATTTGATGAAATGTTTGTGGACGAAAAATCCTCTGGACCAAAAGTCGATTGGACGAAATGTCTTGTGGACGAAAAATCCGTTGGACCAAAAGTCATTGGACGAAATGTTTTGTGCACGAAAAATCTGTTGGACCAAAAGTCGATTAGACGAAATTTCTTGTGGACGAAATATCTGTTGGACCAAAAGTCGATTGGACGAAATGTTGTGTGGATGAAATGTCTTGTGAACGAAAAGTCAATGGACGAATTATCTTGTGGATGAAATGTCTGTGGACTAAATGGCCCTGGAGTAAATGCCGTATGGACAAAACGTCATCCGTCCGTATGGGGTTTGTCTAATTATTGATAAATTTAAAATTAATATTTTTTGATTGCCTGCGATCAAATAAGTGTGTAAATAAAATATAATAATCATTTACACACTTCGGTGCGTATTTAACGAAAAAAAATATTAATACAATAAATGAGCTTTTGAAATCTTGTTCATATACTGTCAAGTCTCATTTAAACAATAAGACAAACTTTTAGAGCCTAAAGACATACTTTTCTTAAACAATTCGTACTAAACAGTAAAAAGAAATAATTTTTTTATGCATGACTAAAAATGAAAACATAGGGCGCCCTCTCATATACAGTCACTTATAAATTCTTGAATTGGCACGCCTCATGTTTTTTCTTTTTAGTCATGCATAAACATTTTTTTTTTTACTTTTTGGACGAATTGTTTAAGAAAAGTATACCTTTAAAAAGTGTTTTTATTATTTTATCGAGTTATTTCGGTGTTTGGATATTTTTTCTCAAGTTAATGTTAATGTTTTGTGACCAATTCCTAAAGCGTTCTGCAACCAACCAAACGCAACATCGTTGCAGGCTAGTATTTATTTTAGGATACAGAAGTTCATATTTAAAAATATTAAAATGTGCTTTAAAAATATATAAATATACGGAAATATATGAAAGTAACAATGTAATATTGCATTGTCACCCGACTTGCGTCGCTGTGCAAAAATTTCCGCATTGTATGACGTCGGAAAATGAGTTAAATTAACGTTGCAAGATTTGAGGATACCACGAACCATTGTGACTGAAGCAAAGTATGTAAAAAGAATCTTTGGTATTAGCGAACCCTACTTTTTCTCACCTACTTGGAGCACTGAATGTAAAAGAATCAAATCGTCATTTTAAAAATATCCTGGACTCTTCCATATTAGAACCACCACCATAATTTATTTGTGAAATAGACAAACTTTTTTTGTTTGTTTTGTTTTGTTTTGTTTTGTTTTCTTAAGAACGATGTTGATCAGTCTAGGTTTATTTGCAAAATATAACCCCGACTATTTCCATAATATATCTATGGGGCAGTCATGGTCACGTTGACGTAGAACGTTCCTTAACTGCTTACGACGCAGTAGTGTACGCTTCGATTGTAATTCTTGGATATCCGTTCACAATTAGATGAGACAATGCTTTTATTACAAGGACTCCCAGCTGAACCAAACATAATAGGATGCTTTCGACATTTCTATCCTGTTCATGTTAATGTGTAGGTGTTGACGGAAAGAGCTAGTGAATGAATGAACGTGTACTAAACAGGAATGACGCAATATATTACTATGAACTTCCGCCAGCTTAATGGTTGTCATGGTGACAATTGATTTTTCACCAACACAGGCGTCTGCAATAGTCGGGGGAATGCCACCACTCCCTATCGATTTTTCTCCTGACATCAGAAGAACAGACGACAACAAAAACAGCTCAGACATTTTACCCACTTTGTTTCTCTGTTGCGTCATATTTTGTATGAAGATTGCGTAGTCTCCAAAGGTCTTTGCATGAAGATAAAAAAGTTTTGATAGAAAGAAGAATATCATTTTGAAAACCGTACATCCACTGTATATACAGCAAGCAGAATTAGTACTGCACAGAATATCACGTATTGAGACATAAAACACTGTTGTCTCCTGCAGCTTTCTGATTATTGATGTTTAGAATAAGCGTATTCCCCCAATACTACTCTATTACGACAATTTATACTTTATTAGGTATAAACATATTAAGCATTTAATTTTCACTACTTATATAATAGCAAACTTGTTTTTAGGTTTCGGATGCTTACATTTTAAATTTGTCAAAATTGCATTCGATCCTACTAAGTAGTCTCGCTAAACTCAAGGGTTTTGCATGGTAGTTTCTGAAAACAACTACCCTTGCACAGCCACCTCGTGCTGCCTCATCTTTTACATTGTACGAAGCACAAACAAAACTGACTTTTAAACATCTAGATATTCGCGTATTTATCACATCTGGAATCGTTTACTCCGGCTGAGCACAACTGGGAAAGAATTGCCAGACCTGCTATAGCAGATACCTTCGGAAGGCTTTCGCTTATGAAGCAGATAACTTACCTTTTAATTGCGTAGTGAGAATGCCATTTTTGTTACTTGCTTTATTACAATCAATTTCCAAATACCTTCACCCTCTTTGTTCTCCTTCATCTTGTAAAGATCTGTTCAAATTTGCATATTTTGATATTTTGCAACTTGCTGTTGTTCGTTTACATAGTGCAACTTCTAAAACTGATGACAATATTACACAAATATAATAAGATATCTAGTATATAAAATATGTCCCAAATAGGATGAAATAATCTATATTTTTAATTTACATTAATAATCAGTAAATTACAATTAATTATGTCAAAAGTGTGTAATGCGAAGCTATCGCGATCATCTAAGGTTTTTGTATCTCTATACTCAGAAACTAAGGAACAAAATATTAATTGATAAATAATTCTAATGATAATTCAGATTCTTTCTTAGAAAAGACGGTTGGGACATTCCGGTGTGCCTTTCGTACCGTAAGGCATTTCTCATCTTCATTAAAAATGGAATACTTTTATCGACTACAGTTAATCCTACAATATTATTATGTAATAATTTCCTACTGTATTTTTACATTCAAAGTAGAACAGATATCACAACGCCTGTCCGGGGTAAGGTCCTTGCAATGAGCTATACTGTGAGTGTCAGAAGCTGTGAGTTCATGGTAACGACCTGTAGGATCAGCATTGACTTAATGGGGTGATGAACCTACGTCCTTAAGGAAACGACTTTGACTGCAGGTCTCCTGTACAGAAACAAACTATGTGCGGAACCTACCTGAGTTGCTTTGATTCGAGGAGCGTTGCAGAACCTGATGGAATCGCTTCTTAGGTCACCACAAATACGTTCAGAACGTAGATTAAAATTATCGTAAGAATGTGTCTGGTCCCAAGCCTGGTCTGGTCCTGAGTGCATGCTAAACCCAAGGTCATGCGATGTTTGATAACTCTTGCAACCTCACAACCCGAAACAATCAGGGAAAGAAAAGGGTCTGGATTGTTTGTAAATCACTACTGCTGCTAATAGCAAAGTAACACGTCATTCTCGAAGACTTTCTTGTTATCTGGGAAAAGTGCAACATTAATAATGCACCGAGTGGCCGTGGCTCAGTTGATAGAGGTCCCAAGTTCAAACTCGGAGGCCGGCTATTAAGACTGAGAATTTTCCTGTCACGTGTACCAGATATTAAGATGATGCCTTGGAGTATAGGCCCTGGCCTATTTCTTTTACGCTTCCCCATCCCAACCTGAGCCAGAGCTGCCACACGGCCATAGAAATAATTCGATTCAATTCAATAAGCGTGGGAGCAAACCATGCTGACCACTTTCAAATGAAACATTTTCAACATTATATCATCACTAAAATCGTTAACGCTTATCTTAGAAGAGAAGGAGGGAAGAAAATAAACCTGTAGTATTTTCTTCACATTTTACACTTTAACGCAAATAAACTTTAGGCCCATGCTTCTGTTTTGTCTTGTATCCTTAAAATCATCATGCTCCCGTTCTTAAAAGCAGCTTGCGTATTCCAAATTAAAGCTGAAATCAAACAAGCAACTACTCTGTATCGTAGCAACACTGATATAGTGAGTTTCTACTAGTAGTGTAGTGGCTTAGCGAAAAAATCGTGACAGACTTTACATAGATTTTCCATAGGACACAATTTACATAGTTCTTCTATACCCTCAGTACAATCAGTTTGTAGGGAGATGCCCGATTTTCGGATAAGCCATCTTGAAATACGACGCCATCTTTATTTTCTTCAAGGTTTCTCGACTTTTCTTCAAAAATCGCCGATTATCTCCCCAATGGTAGAGTTTACAGCAAAAAGTGTTCGAACACGTTTTATTTAAAATTAAACTTCCTACAATTTAAGTACAATACCGCTTTTGCATCTTTAATATTTTACGAGATGTGAGATTTCAAAGATTAGACTTTTTGATAGATTGTGATATTATCGTTATTTTTTGTCGAGGTTTAGTAAATAACTTCTCAGTGTTTCTGTGTATGGTAATAACTATTTAAATTAAGAACTATGCAAAATATGACGCTTGAATCTATCCGAACCGCACTAGCGGAATCCTTCCGCCCTAACGAGATCAAAAGCTCAACTGTGACCCCGATAGGTGATAATGAGATATCATACTCCATGTTCCTCCCTCCGGATCCCCGACATTTCGAGGTCTCCGATCGCAAGTCTGAAGTCAAAATATATGTAAAAAATGGCGGATCCAATATAGTGGACTAAAAATTTAAAAAGTTCAACATTTCATTCAGTCTAAATGAAACTTTGTAAACTAGGTTTTCGAGGTCGCTGATCATGAACCTGAAGTCAAATATAAAAAATCCCTTTCGGTAGGCCTACAGGCTGAGGTAGATCTCGAAGTTTTTTTTTATTTTCAAGAATTCAAATCTCGCCATATATGAGAGTTATCGAGAAACTATTTATTGATTTGTAGATTATTCATCAAGAGCTGTTCAACGATACCCCACAAGATGTATATATATAC
>JAGDQP010064883.1:0-11502 GCA_022664845.1 Lepisma saccharinum | reverse complement strand
ATCGGTGTCCTGGAGATATTTGATAAGTGTCCTGGAGATATTTATTCCGTGTCCTGGAGATTTTTGATGTGTGTAAAGGAGATATTTTATGGGTGTCCTGAAGATATTTGATGGGTGTCCTGGGGATATTTATTTGGCGCACTAGAGATATTTAATGGGTGTCCTGGAGATATTTATTCGGTGTCCTGGAGATATTTAATCGGTGACCTGGCGATACTTGATGGGTGTCCTGGAGATACTTGATCGGTGTCCAGGAGATATTTGATTCGTGGCATGCGGTTATTTCATCGGTCTCCTGAAGATATTTGATGGGTGTCCCGGAGATATTTATTCGGTGTCCTGGAGATATTTGATCAGTGTCCTGGAAATATTTGATCGGTGTCCTGGAGATATTTTTTCCGTGTCCTGGAGATAATTGATAGGTGTCCCGGAAATATCTGATCGACATGTTGGAAATATTTGATTGATGTCCCGGTGATTTTTGCTGGGTATCCAGGAGATATTTGATTGGTGCCCTGGAGATATTTGATCGGTGTCCTGGAGATACTTGAGTGGTGTCCTGGAGATATTTATTTGGTGTACTGGAGATATTTGATGGGTGTAAAGGAGGTATTTGATGGGTGTCCTGAGGATATTTGATGCGGGTCCTGGGGATATTTATTAGGCCCACTAGAGATATTTAATGGGTGTCCTGGAGATATTTGATCGGTGTCATAGAGATATTTGATTCGTGGCATGGAGATATTTGAAAGGTGTCCAGAAGATATTTGAATGGTGTCCTGGAGATATTTGATCGATGTCCTGGAGATATTTGATGGGTGTCCTGGATATATTTAATCGGTGTCCTGGAAATATTTGATCGGTGACCTCGAAATATTCGATCGGTGTCCTGGAGATATTTGGTGGGTATCCAGGAGATATTTGATGAATGTCCCGGTGATATTTGATGGGTGTTCAGGTGATATTTGATGGACGTCCTAGAAATATTTGATGGGTTTCCTGGAGATATTTATTCGGTGTCCTGGAGATATTTGATCCGTGACATAGAGATATTTGATCCTTAGCATGGAGATATTTCATCGGTGCCCTGGAGATATTTGATAAGTGTCCTGGACATATATTATTCAGTGTCCTGGAGATATTTGATCAGTGTGCTGGAGATATTTGATCGTTGTCCGGGAGATATTTGATGGGTGTCCTGTTGATATTTGAGCGGTGTCCTGGAGTTATTTGATGTGTGTCCTGGAGATATTTATTCGGTGTCCTGTATATATATGATCGGTGTTCTGGATATTTTTGATCGGTGTCCTGGAGATATCTGATGAGTGTCCTGAAGATGTTTGATCGGTGTTCTGGAGATTTTTGATGGGTGCCCTGGAGATATTTATTCGGTGTCCTTTATATATATGATCGGTGTCCTGGAGATATTTGATCGGTGTCATAGAGCTATTTCATTTTTATGATGGAGATATTTCATCGGTGTCCTAGAGATATTTGATAAGTGTCCTGGAGATATTTATTCGGTTTCCTGGAGATATTTGATCAGTGCCTGGAGATATTTGATCGGTGTCCTGGAGATATTTAATGATTGTCCTGGAGATATTTGATCGGTGTCCTGGAGATATTTGATGTATGTCCTGGAGATATTTATTCGGTGTCCTGGATATATATGATCGGTGTCCTGGAGATATTTGATGGGTGTGCTGAAAATATTTGAATGGTATCCTGGAGATATTTGATCGGTGTCCTGGAGATATTTAATCGGTGTCCTGGAGATATTTGATCGGTGACTTTGAGATAATTGATGGGTGTGCTGGACATATTTTATGTGTGTGCTGGAGATATTTATTCGGTGTCCAGGAAATATTTGATCGGTGTCCTAGTTATATTTCATAGGTGTCCTGGAGATACTTTATTGGTGTCCTGGCTATATTTATTCGGTGTCCTGGATATATATGATCGGTGTTCTGGATATTTTGATCGGTGTCCTGGAGATATTTGATGAGAGTCCTGAAGATATTTGATCGGTGTTCTGGAGATATTTGATGGGTGTACTGGAGATATTTATTCCGTGTCTCCGAGATATTTGATCGGTGTAATGGAGATATTTGATCGGTGTGATGGAGATATTTGATGGGTATCCAGGAGATATTTGATGGGTGTCCAGCAGATATTTGTTCGGTGTCCTGGTGATATTTCATCGGTGTCCTGGAGATATTTGATTGGTGTCCTGGAGATATTTGATCGGTTTCCTGGAGATATTTTATTGGTGTCGTGGAGATACTTGATTGGTGTCCTGGAGATATTTATTCGGTGTACTGGAGATATTTGATGGGTGTAAACGAGATATTTGATGGGTGTCCTGAAGATATTTGATGGGTGTCCTGCGTATATTTATTTGGGACACTAGAGATCTTTAATGGGTGTCCTGGAGATATTTATTCGATGTCCAGGAGATATTTGTTAGGTGTAAAGGAGATATTTGATGGGTGTCCTGGAGATATTTAATGGATATCCCGGAAATATTTCTTGGGTGTTTTGGAGATTTTTATTCGGTGTTCATGAGATATTTGAATGGTGTCATGGAGATATTTATTCGGTGTCCTGGAGATATTTGATCGTTTACCTGGAGATATTTGCTGGGTGTCTTGGAGATATTTGGTGGGTGTCATGGAGATATTTGATGGGCGTACTGAAGATATTTATTCCGTGTCCTGGAGACATTTGATAGGTGTCCTGGACATATTTGATCGGTGTCCTGGAGATATTTGGTCTGTGTCCTGGAGATATTTGATCGGCGTCCTGGAAATATTTGATCGGTGTTCTGGAGATATTTGATCGGTGTCTTGGAGATATTTGTTCGGTGTCCTGGAGATATATGATTGGTGTCCTGGAGATATTTTTTGGGTGTCTTGGAGATATTTGTTGGGTGGCCCAGACATATCTGATGTGTTTACTTGACATATCTGATGGGTTTCCTTGACATATATGATGGGGTTCCTTGTAATATGAGTTTCCTTGACATATATGACAGTTTCCTTGACATATATGATGAGTCATTGACGTATATGATGGGTTTCCTTGAGATGTTTCATAGGTTTCCTTGAGATATTTCATTCGTTTCCTTGAGATTTTTCATAGGTTTCCATGAAATACCTCTTAGGTTTCCGAGAGATATTTCATAGGTTTCTATGAGATATTTTATAGGTTTCTATGAGATATATCATAGGTTTCTATGAGATGATTCATAGGATTCTATGGTATATTGATATGTGTCCTAAAGATATTTGATCGGTGTCCTGGTGATATGTAATCGGTGTCCTGGAGATATTTGTCGGTGTTTTGGAGATATTTGAATGGTGTCCTGGAGATATTTGATCGGTGTTCTGGAGATATTTAATCGATGACCTCGAGATATTTGATGGGTGTCATGGAGATATTTCATCTGTTTCCTGGAGATATTTGGTCGGTGACCTGGATATATTTGATGGGTGTCCTGGAGATATTTGCAGGTGTCCTGGAGATATTTGATGGGTGTCATCGAGTTATTGATGCGTGTACTGGAGATATATATTCCGTGTTCTGGAGATATTTGATCGGTGTCCTGGAGATATTTGATCGGTGTCCTGTAGATATTTGTTTGGTGTCCTGGACATATTTGATCGGTGTAATAGAGATATTTAATGGTGTCCTGGAGATATTTGATCTATGTCCTGGAGATATTTAATCGGTGTCCTGGAGATATTTGATGGGTGTCCTTGAGATATTTCATCTGTGTCCTGGAGATATTGGATCTATGTCCTGGAGATATTTAGTCGGTGTCCTGGAGATATTTGATGGGTGTCCTAGAGATATATGATCTGTGTCCTGTAGATATTTGACGGGTGTCCTGGAGATGTTCGATAGGTGTCCTGGAGATATTCGATGAGTGTCCTGGGGATATTTATTTGGTGCACTAGAGATATTAAATGGGTGTCCTGGAGATATTTGTTCGGTGTTCTGGAGATATTTAGTCGGTGACCTCGAGATATTTGATGGGTGTTCTGGAGATATTTCATGAATGTCCTGGAGATATTTGGTGGGTGTCCTGGAGATATTTGCAGGTGTCCTGGAGATATTTGATGGGTGTCATCGAGATATTTGATGCGTGTCCTGGGGATAACTATTTGGTGCACTAGAGATATTAAATGGGTGTCCTCGAGATATTTATTCGGTGTCCTGGAGATATTTGAATGGTGTCCTGGAGATATTAATTCGTTTTTTTAGATATTTTATCGGTGACCTGGAGACATTTGCAGGTGTTTTGAAAATATTTGATGGGTGTCATCGAGATATTTGATGCGTGTACTGGAGATATTTATTCCGTGTTCTGGAGATATTTGATCGGTGTCCTGGAGATATTTGATGGGTGTCCTCTAGATATTTATTCAGTATACTGGATATATTTGAATGGTGTCCTGGAGATATTTGATCGGTGTCCTGGTGATATTTAATGGTGTCCTGGAGATATTGGATCTATGTCCTAGAGATATTTAATCGGTGTCCTCGAGATATTTGATGGGTGTCCAGGAGACATTTGCAGGTGTCCTGGAGATATTTGATGGGTGTCATCGAGATATTTGATGCGTGTACTCGAGATATATATTCCGTGTCCTGGAGATATTCGATCTATGACCTGGAGATATTTAATCGGTGTCCCGGAGATATTTGATGGGTGTCCTGGAGATATCTGATCGGTGTCCTGGAGATATTTGACGGGTGTCCTGGAGATATTTATTCGGTGTCCTGGATATATTTGAATGGTGTCCTGGAGATATTTGATCGGTGTCCTGGAATTATTTGATGGTGTCCTTGAGATATTGGATCTATGTCCTGGTGATATTTAATCGGTGTCCTGGAGATATTTGATGGGTGTCCTGGAGATATTTGATCGGTGTCCTGGAGATATTTATTGGTGTCCTGGAGATATTTGATCGCTAACTTCGAGATATTTGACGGGTGTGCTGGAGATATTTGATTGGTGTCCTGGAGATATTTGATGGGTGTCCAGTAGATATTTTATCCGTGTCCTGAAGATATTAGATGGGTGTCCCGGAGATATCTGATGGGTGTCCCTGAAATATCTTGTGCTTCCTTGACATATCTGAGGGGTTTCATTGACATATCTGATGGGTTTCCTTGACATATCTGATATCTTTCCTTTACATATATGGTGGGTTTCCTTGACATATATGATGGGTTTGCTTGACATATATGATGGGTGTCCTTGATATATATGATAAGTTCCCTTAACATATATGATGAGTTTCCTTCACATATATGATGAGTGTCCTTTACATATATGATGAGTTTCCTTGACCAATATGATTATTTTTCAGGAGATATTTGATAAGTCCTTGACCTATATGATAAGTCCTTGACATATATGATGGGTTTCCTTGAAATATTTAATCGGTATTCTTGAGATTTTTCATAGGTTTTCATGAAATACCTCTTAGGTTTCCGAGAGATATTCCATAGGTTTCTATGAGATATTTTATAGGTTTCTATGAGATATATCAAAGGTTTCTATGAGATGATTCATAGGATTCTATGGTATATTGATATGTGTCCTGAAGATATATGATCGGTGTCCTGGTGATATGTAATCGGTATCCTGGAGATATTTGATCGGTGTCTTGGTGATATTTCATTGGTGTCCTTGAGATATTTGATCAGTGTCCTGGAGATATTTGATCTGTGTCCTGGAGATATTTGATGGCTATCCAGGAGATATTTGATGTGTGTCCTGGAGATAGTTATTCGGTTTCCAGGAGATATTTGATCGGTGTCCTGGTGATATTTCAACGGGGTTCTGGAGGTACTTGATTGGTGTCCTGGAGATGTCTGATCAGTGTCCTGGAGATATTTAATCAGTGTCCTGGAGATATTTGATCGGTGTCCTCGAGATATTTATTCGGTGTGCTGGAGATATTTTATCCGTGTCATGGAGATATTAGATGGGTGTCCCGGATATATCTGATCGATGTGTTGGAGATATTTATTCATGTCCCGGTGATATTTGATGGGTGTCCTGGAGATATTTATTCGGTGTCTTGAAGATATTTGAATGGTGTCCTGGATATATTTATTCGTTTTTTTTAGATATTTGATCGGTCACCTGGAGATATTTGATCGGTGTCATAGAGATATTTGATTCGTGGCATGGAGATATTTCATCGGTGTCCTGGAGATATTTGATGTTTGTACTGGAGATATTTATTCGGTGTCCTGGAGATTTTTGATCAGTGTCCTGGAGATATTTGATCGGTGTCCTGGAGATATTCGATGGGTATCCTGGAGATATTTGATGGGTGTCCTGAAGATATTTATTCGGTTTCCACGAGATATTTATTCGGTGTCCTGGAGATATTTGATCGGTGTCCTGGTGATATTTCATCTGTTTACTGGAGATATTTGGTCGGTGACCTGGATATATTTGATCGGTTTTTTGGAGATATTTCATCTGTGTCCTGGAGATATTGGATCTATGTCCTGGAGATATTTAATCGGTGTCCTGGAGATATTTGATGGGTGTCCTGAAGATATTTGCTCGGTGTCCTGGAGATATTTGATGGGTGTCCTGTAGATATTTATTCGGTGTCCTGGATATATTTAATGGTGTCCTGGAGATATTTAATCGGTGTCCTGGATATATTTAATGGTGTCCTGGAGATATTTGTTCGCTGACTTCGAGATATCTGATGGGTGTGCTGGAGATATTTGATCGGTTTCCTGGAGATATTCGATGGGTATCCAGGAGATATTTAATGGGTGTCCTGAAGATATTTATTCGGTTTCCAGAAGATATTTGATCGGTGTCCTGGTGATATTTAATCCGTGTCCTGGAAATACTTGATTTGTGTCCTGGAGATATTTGATCGGTGTCCTGGAGATATTTAATCAGTGTCCTGGAGATATTTGATCGCTGTCCTGGAGATATTTATTCGGTGTGCTGGAGATATTTGATCGGTGTCATAAAGATATTTGATTCGTGGCACGGTGATATTTCATCGGTGTCCTGGAGATATTTGATGGGTGTCCTGGTGATATTTCATTGGTGTCCTTGATATACTTGATTGGTGTCCTTTAGGTATTTGATCTGTGTCCTGGAGATATTTAATCAGTATCCTGAAGTTATATGATCGGTGTCCTGGAGATATTTATTTGGTGTCCTGGAGATATTTGATCAGTGTCCTGGAGATATTTGATCGGTGTCCAGGAGATATTTGATGGGTATCCAGGAGATATTTGATGGGTGTCCTGGAGATATTTATTCGGTTTCCAGGAGATAGTTGATCTGTGTCCTGGTGATATTTCATCGGTGTCCTGGAGATACTTGATTGGTGTTCTGGAGATATCTGATCAGTGTCCTGGAGATATTTAATCAGTGTCCTGGAGATATTTGATCGGGTTCCTCGATATATTTATTCGGTTTCCAGGAGATATTTATTCGGTGTCCTGGAGATATTTGATCTGTATCATAGAGATATTTGATTCGTGGCATGGAGATATTTCATCGGTGTCCTGGAAATATTTGAAGGTTGTTCTGGAGATATTTATTCGGTGTCCTTGAGATATTTGATCAGTGTCCTGGAGATATTGGATCGGTGTCCTGGAGATATTTGATGGGTGTCCTGGAGATATTTGATCGGTGTCCTGGGGATATTTGATGGGTGTCCTGGAGATATTTCATAGGTTTCCTTGAGATATCTCATATGTTTCCCTGATATAATTCATAGGTTTCCTTGAGATTTTTGATAAGTTTCCTTGTGATATTTCGAACGTTTTATTTACATATTTCGTAGGTTTCCTTTAGATATTTTGTAGATTCGCTTGAGTTTTCTGTGAGATATTTCATATGTTTCTATGCGATATTTCGTAGGTTTCTATGAGATATTTGATATGTGTCCTGAAGATATTTGATCGTTGTCCTGAAGAGATTTGATCGATGTCCTTGAGATATTTGATCGGTGTCCTGGAAGATATTTTATCCGTGTCCAGGAGATATTAGATGGGTGTCCCGGAGATATCTGATCAATATGTTGGAGATAATTGATGGATGTCCCGGTGATATTTGATGGGTGTCCAGGAGATATTTGATGGATATCCTAGAGATATTTCACGGGTGTCCTGGAGATATTTCATCGGTGTCCTGGAGATATTTGATGGGTGTCCTGGAGATATTTATTCGGTGTCCTGGAGATATTTGATCAGTGTCCTGAACTTATTTGATCGGTGTCCTAGAGATATTTGATCGGTGTCATAGAGATATTTGATTCGTGGCATGGCGATATTTCATTGGTGTCCTGGAGGTATTTGATTGGTGTCCTGGAGATATTTATTCGGTGTCCTGGATATATTTGATCAGTGTCCTGGAGATATTTGATCGGTGTCCTAGAGATATTTAATGGATGTCCTGGAGATATTTGATCGGTGTCGTGGAGATATTTGATGGTTGTCCTGGAGATATTTGATCGGTGTTGTGGAGATATTTGATGGGAGTCCTGGAGATATTTATTCGGTGTCCTGGAGATATTTGATCAGTGTCCTGGAGATATTTGATCGGTGTCCTGGAGATATTTGATGGATGTCCTGGAGATATTTGATCGGTGTCGTGGAGATATTTGATGGTTGTCCTGGAGATATTTGATCGGTGTCCTGGAGATATTTGATGGGAGTCCTGGAGATATTTATTCGGAGTCCTGGAGATATTTGATCAGTGTCCTGGAGATATTTGATCGGTGTCCTGGAGATATTTGATGGACGTCCTGGAGATATTTGATCGGTGTCGTGGAGATATTTGATGGTTGTCCTGGAGATATTTGATCGGTGTCCTGGAGATATTTGATGGGAGTCCTGGAGATATTTATTCGGTGTCCTGGAGATATTTGATCAGTGTCCTGGAGATATTTGATCGGTGTCCTGGAGATATTTGATGGGTGTCCTGGAGATATTTGATCGGTGTCCTGGAGATTTTTGATGGGTGTCCTGGAGATATTTATTCGGTGTTCTGGAGATATTTGATCGGTGTCATAGAGATATTTGATTCGTGGCATGGAGTTATTTCATCGGTGTCCTGGAGATATTTGATGGGTGTCCCGGAGATATTTATTCGGTGTCCTGGATATATTTGATCAATGTCCTGGAGATATTTGATGGGTGTGCTGGAGATATTTGATGGGTGTCCTTGAGATATTTATTGGGTGTCCTGGAGATATTTGATCGGTGTCCTGGTAATATTTCATCCGTGTCCTGGAGATACTTCATTGGTGTCCTGGAGATATTTGATCGGTGTCCTGGAGATATTTAGTCAGTCCTGGAGATATTTGATGGATGTCCCGGAGATATTTATTCGGTGTCCTGGATATATTTGATCAATGTCCTGGAGATATTTGATGGGTGTCCTGGAGATATTTGATGGGCGTCCTGGAGATATTTATTCGGTGTCCTGGAGATATTTGGTGGGTGTCCTCGAGATATTTGATTGGTGTCTTGGAAATATTTGATCGGTGTCCTGGAGATATTTATTCAGTGTCCTGGAGATATTTGATCGGTGTCCTGGAGATATTTGGTCGAAATCCAGGGGATATTTGATTAATATCCCGGTGATATTTGATGGGTGTTCACGAGATATTTGATGGATGTCCTAGAAATATTTGATGGGTTACCTGGAGATATTTGATTGGTGTTCTGGAGATATTTGATGTGCGTCCTGGACATATTTGATCGGTGTTCTGCAGATATATTTGATGGTTGTCCTGGACATATTTGATGGGTCTCCTGGAGATATTTGATGGTTGTCCCGGAGATTTTTGATGGTTGTCCTGGAGATATTTGATGAATATATTGGAGATATTTGATGGGTGTCCTGGAGATATTTGATGCTTGTCCTTTAGATATTTGATGGGTGTCTTTTAGATATTTGATCGGTTTCCTGGAGATATTTGATTAGTGTTCTGGACATATATGATGGTTTTACTTGAGACAATTCTAAGGTTTCCTTGAGAAATTTCATGTGTTTCCGTGATATATTTCATAGGTTTCTATGAGATATTTCATAGGTTTCCATGTGATATTTCATAGGTATCTATTAGTTATTTGATATGTGTCCTGGAGATATTTATTCGATGTCTTGGATATATTTGATTGGTGTCATAGAGATATTTGATTCGTGGCATGGAGATATTTCATCGGTGTCCTGGAGATATTTGATGGGTGTCCTGGAGATATTTATTCGGTGTCCTGGTAATATTTGATCAGTGTCCCGGAGATATTTGATCGGTGTCCTGGAGATTTTTGATGGGTGTCCTGGAGATATTTATTCGGTGTGCTGGAGATATTTGATTCCTGTCCAGGAGATATTTGATAGGTTCGTGGACATATTTAATGGGTGTCCTGGAGATATTTGATTGGTGTTGAGGAGCTATTTATTCGGTGTCCTGGAGGAAATTGTTTGGTGTCCTGGAGATACTTGATGTGTGTCCTGGAGATATTTCATAGCTCTCCTTGAGATATTTGGTCGGTGTCCTGAAGATATTTGATTGGTGTTATGGAGATATTTGGTCGGTGTCGTGGAGATATTTAATCGGTGTCCTGGAGTTATGTGACGGGTGTCCTCCAAATATTTGGTCGGTGTAATTGAAATATTTCATGGGTTTCCTGGAGATATTTGATGGGTGTCCTGGAGTTTTTTGATGGTTCTCCTTGAGATATTTCATAGGATTCCTTGAGATATTTGACGGGTGTCCTAGAGATATTTGATCTTTGTCTTGGAGATATTTGATCTGTGTCCCGGAGATATTTGGTGGGTGTCCCGGAGATATTTGATGTTTGTCCTTGATATATCTAGAGGGTTTCCCTGACATATCTTGTGTGTTTCTTTGACAAATCTGTTGGGTTTCCTTGACATATCTGATGATTTTCCTTGAGATATTTCATAGGTTTCCTTGAGATATTTCAAAGCTTTACTAGAGATATTTTATAGGTCTCTTTCAGATATAAATAGGTTTCTATGAGATTTTTCATAGGTTTCTGTGAGATATTTCATATGTTTCTATGAGATATTTCTTAGGTTTCTATGAGATATTTGATATGTGTCCTGAAGATATTTGATCGGTGTCCTGAAGAGATTTGGTCGGTGTCCTTGAAATATTTGATCGGTGTCCTGGAGATATTTTATCTGTGTCCTGGAGATATTTGATGGGTGTCCCGGAGATATTTGATGGATGTCCTGGAGATATTTGGTGGGTGTCCTGGAGATATTTATTCGGTTTCCTGGAGATATTTCAATGGTGTCCTGGAGATATTTATTCGGTGTTTTGCAGATAATTGATCGGTGTCCTGGAGATATTAAACCGGTGTCCTGGAAATATTTGATCGGTGTTTTGGAGATATTTGATGGGTGTCCTATAGATATATAATGGGTTTCCCGGAGTGTCAGGGAGATATTTGATGGTGTCC
>JAGDQP010064882.1:0-11502 GCA_022664845.1 Lepisma saccharinum | reverse complement strand
TTTTTTTGTGTGCTTTGTGTTTTGTAATGTAATTGTAATTTTTAGATATTTTAAACTTTATAAATGTATTTAGGAAATTTTAGTGTTTTGTATTGTGATTGGAATTGTTAATTTTTAGATTTTCTCTCCTTAAAAACTTTATAAAAGTATTTAAGAAATTTTAGAATTTTTAATTGTTAAAATTGTAAATCTATCACTAAACTGCAATGTGCCATTTGTGATGTTAGAAAGAGTAGAATCCGAAAATGGCTGAAGCTAGGATTCTTCTTAAAACTGCATAAAAGTTGTGAACAAAATGTAATAACAATATTGTAGGCCTAAATAATAAAATTGAAAAAATAGTTTGTATTACATTCTTGTTCAGTGTAATTAATATATTTTGAACAACTAGCCTACAATAATTTAATTAAAATTGCTCATTGTATTTTAATGAAATTATTTTATTATAATATTATTTAAACGTAATTTGTAAATAACAAATTACCAGAGTTAAATAATTATTATCTCGTTATTATTCATGGCTAGAAGACGGAGGAGAGTCATTTGTCATCATGTAAAGGGCAAAAGGACGGAAGTGGTGAGGATGGAGGGGCGGGGGCGCTGGAAGTCATGGGTCCGGAAGACGTATAAATCCGGCCCTGGGTCCAATGTATCTGTAATTAATCTTGTTCAATTTTACATACTCATCCACCCATCCCTTCCTCACGTGCTGGCAAAATTACAGAGAAAAGCATGGATTCATTCTATTCCAAAATTAAAAATGAAAGAAGAACATGAGTTATGGAACACACTGTATAAGCCAAGGGTATAAACTATATTTCTCTCTTTCTCTCTCTCTCTCTGTCTCTCTCCCTTTCCTCATCAACCCAACATTATCCGCATGTTTCCGACATATCGGACAGAAACCTGAAGACAGAATTCACTCGTTGGGTTAAAGTAATCGTTGCACTTCTTTGGTTAAAGTCTATCGCAAACAAATGACTGTGCGATACTGAGAGAATTCTTTTTGTATGGTATTGTCCACATAAGATTTTGTCTACAAGTCTAACTGTTTTTGTTTTGTCTTCCACGAGATCGGGTTACAGCGTACGTGCAGTCCTCAATATTGAATGAATCATGGCTACCCAATCATTCTTTTGCACAAGCGAAAAAAGGAAGTCTTGTGGCAAAAGTTGAAACAAGAAGCAAGAATAAGGGGCTGGGGAGACAAGTACGGAAATCAACACTTATCACATTATACATCACACATAAACTGTTAATATTTCTATGTTATGGAGTACACCACGATAGATTTTTATATTCTATTTTAATAATAGGAAAGTTTATGGTATTTAAGGAAGAACATTAACAGTAGGTAATGCGAAGAAAGAGGACATTTAATTATAGAACAGTGGGATGGAGACACTGAAACCGGGCCGACGTTGTCTGATACAAACCTGAATGTATGCACGCGCTCATTGCTTTTGCATTGCCATTGCAACAAGATCGGCCTTCAGGTAATCGGAAAGCCCAGTGGAGTCTTCAGGCAGCTGTCCGGCAAAAAACCTGAAGAACTCTTTGTCTGAGCGTGTACAAAGCCCAATTTAAAGCAATGCTCCACCACTCTTTCCGATTTCCTTCCTACAAAAATCCTTCCGACATGTCTGAAGCAAATCGGAGAGTGTAACAGGGGTCTAAGTGTGAAAGGGGCACATTTTCCCCCCTCCCTTCCAAGGTAAAGAGCGCGTTTCACGAATCTATGTTAAGTAACTTTAAGAGTTTTGAAATTCATTGAATTCGAAAACTAATGATTTGACAAATTCTTAAAAGAAAGGTTGGTGAAACCCATTGAGCTCTACGTAACGATAGTAGAGTGATCGAGTAGTGTGGAAAGATAGAAGTCAGTACAAAGACTTAACCTCCGTCGCCTACTTTGAGTCTAATCCAATAACATTTTCAGTTCTAACTCACATATTTATGCTTTTTATCGTTGTGCTGTTTGCTCTTTCATTTATATGTCTTAATTCTTGACCCACACAGCACACAATGTTGAATTAACGTTTTATCAACGTTGAATTTTGACAACGTTGTATTTGGAGGCGTTGAATTATACGTTTTATCAACGTAATTTAATAAACGTTTAAAGAATGACTAGTATTAAACGTTGAGTTTAAATTGTTCTCTTAAACCTTCTGCAATGGTGGAAAGCACAACGTTGAATGTTTGTGACATTTTCTAATCTACAGAAACAATTTTCAGTGATAGTTTTATTCTTAAACTTCACCAGGTGTTATATAACATCATTTTTATTGATGGAAATGCACTTCTATTTGACATTCATACAATGCCTACGCTATGCGGTTGTCTTTTGTTAACTCATAAAAACCGGGAAAGGCAGGGCATCGGCGCAGCGAGAGATCGAAATGACAGGAGGAAATCCGAATAAGTTGCTCAAATGATTTTCTTTTATATTCTTCGTAGAATAGGTTGTCTCATCTTATTAAAAGCAATAAATGTGGTATCGACAATTCTCTGACTTACTGAATGAATCAAACAATTCCACGAGGCAATCTAATTCTGTTTTGAAAATGTATAACTTTTATTTCGTTCAGATGCCTCTTAGAGGTAAGAGCATATTGTATGTATGTAACTATATACAATTAAAGAAGACAACTAGTATTTTAGTTTGTGGAGTTGTTATATAGTAAGGATTTAACGAACATTTGTTCTTTTCTCGCATTATTTAAATTGCATTCTGAATATTTATTTATTTTACATACATTTTTATATACATTATCGCTCAGACGTGCTATTTCTGAATAAATAAGTTACGTTTATACGTACTCAAGTATTATTTGTCCTCAGTTTTTATTGATCCTTCAATTAGTGGTTTCACTAAGAGTCTCAGTCATTACCATGTTGAGGGGTTTGTTAGACTGGTATCCAAGTGGCAATGAGTTGGAATTACACATTTAGGTCCTTAATGTTGTGGGCGAAGGCTTTTGTCTTCATTTCAATTCCCAGACTGTTTATGTCGGGTTACGTGTAGAAAAAACCTATGGCGCAACAGCCCGTGAAGGGTCAAGGCCTGCAACGCGGCTTTCTGCGGGGTGCACGTGGTCAGCGCACCGCTCTTTTCAGCCACTTTGAGTGGCTTTCGCTACCGGTTTATCCCCACCCTCCGGGTTGCCCCCGAAAAAAACAACAGAATTGTTGGATTGTCACGTCATCGGTCACATTTGAAGAGAAGTGAAATTTAACTTTCAGGATAAATTTCGTACCTTTCCCCCAAAATCTCTACTTATAACGAATATTTAAATCTGTGTAGATGAACAAGACAATATGTTTCCCAGACCGAAGCCTAGTACTTCAATGTTCGGTACGATATGCTTTAATTGAAATTACAATTTTAGGGTTGATTCCAGGTCAAAATCCTATAATCAAAGGATTTTCCCTGGAATCAACCCTGAAATTGTATCGTACTGAACACTGAAGTAGTAGGCTTCGGTCTGGGAAACTTATATTATGCTGTCCATCTTCGCAGATTCAAATATTCGTTGTGAGTAGGGATTTTGGGAAAGGTACGAAATTTGTCCTGGAGGTTGAATTTTCCTTCTCTCTAAACGTTGTATAAACGTTGCGTAACGTCGATTAAACGTTCAATAGACGGTTATTCAACGTTTTGTAACGTTGAATGAACGTCAATGCTAAATTAAAGTTGTGAAAAAGGTTCTACGTCTTTAAAACGTCTTAATTCAACGTCTTTAAAACGTTTATTAAACGTCATGTTCAACGTTGAATCAACATTTCTTAGAATACTAATCCGATAGTTGTATAAACGTGGAATCAACGTAAATTCAACCAAGATTAAACTTTTGTTAAACATTTAAGGAAAAATTGAATAAACGTTTATTTAACGTGATTGTGCTGTGTGGGGAGTTATGCACGTATCGGACTGTAAATACACTAAAACGTTGTTTTTTCTGCTTCTAGGATTTGTTGTTTTCTTGTATGTTACTATTTAATTAACCAATAATTAATTAGTTCGCTTTTTGAGTAACCTGGTTCTTTAGTCAAAAAAGCGATAAAGAGAAAAAAATACCATGGATAGCCCTATTAAATGGTAAGGCCTTCCACAGCAAGTAATTAATATACTAATTTCATTTTAGTTTGAGTGTTAATATTTGATGAGAATAACAACCATTTTAATATTCCGGACGTAAATATAGTATAATGGTACCTTGTTATTTTTTCTTCAATGATAAGACAAGGAATCCGGTTAGATAGATATAAACAAGTCTGTAGTTTATTTTACAATTAATACGAAGTTTGATTAGGGAAATAGCAGTCTGGATAATACGAAAGCAGGAGAACTCTTATCGTTAATTAATTAATGTGATCTGACAAGTTGTTCTTTTTGTATCGCTGACGGCAACTTAGACTTTAACGTTGAGTGACAGGGGTAGTTATTTACGCTTCTCGGACACAGACATTCGATTAAAGAAATAAATGCTTTTCTTCATGTACTTAGAATTGTCGAATCCGTTCAGAGCCTTTTTTGTCGGTACTCAACCGCGCTTCGCTCCGTGATCTAATTCTTTACGCTAAATAATTGCGGATTGTGTTAGGGTTCCCTTAACGATTATGGTGCCAGGTTAAAATAATTATATATGTAAATTATACTGGGACAGTATTGCGATGTCCGAAAGAACTGAGTAGATTATATCGCAGCCCTGTGATTAGTTCCGGCCTAATAATCAGGATAACTCTCCTGTAACCGCGTTAATTTTTTCTTCTATTCTTCCCTCCCTCGGACTAAGACACATTAAAATTTGACCTTTTACTTTGACTACGGATCAGACCGAAGAGATTTATATCGTTTTAATTGGCATCACTTCACCAATCGACGTCGTTCTTTTTTAAGCATCCATCATTTTGGAGTTAAGTAATTATTTTTTGTCAGTGTTTCTACAAATATATATTTTTTCTAAAAGCGATATAAATATCTTACTTCTTTTCGATTCACCTTCACGGATATGTATTAACTTATATTGAATATAGATAGCAAAAATCGTGAATAATAACGAAGGAATAACTTTTAAGAAATATTAGCCTACAAGGACATACTTTGTTCCCATGAGGCGGGTATGGAATTGTACTTACTTCTACCTGCAACATGACCTCCCTGTGGTGTCTCTCGGGAGAGTCCTTGTTGAGAGACGGAAGATTGAGAGCATTGCCCTTCCTCGCCTTTATACTGTTCGTCTCCAGCTATTCATAGTCTGTAACTAAAGAGGGGCAAAGTATGAAGAAGAAATTAAGAAAATATGAAAATCAAAAGCCCAAAATATGAAACTTTAATGAAATTTTCTCATTAACGAATTACATCTATATCTCATCTTTCATTCCAGCGTTACAATATATTGCCAGTAATTTTTTCAAATTTTCTGGCAAAAGATTGTGCCTTCTGTCCGTCAGTATTGTTTTGTACCAAGAAAACGATCGCTCCACATCGCAAGATGTAATGGGAGCGTATTTGTAAAGTGCAACATTCTGAAGTTTTACGTTTGCTGGAATGTTGCAGCTCTTCCCTTCAAGAACCTCGCTAATTTCCTGAAGTGTTTTGTAGCCTGGATTTTTCTGTAGCACTGACTCCAGCCTGGAAGAAACTGCTCTGCCGTAAGTTCCTGGGACCTCGGTCAGTTCATGGCGCAGTTCTTCCACGGACTGAACTGCAGAGTGTGGTGGTAACTTCTTTGTTTCCAGTTTCAACAGATCAGCTGGAATTCTCGAGAAAAATGGGTTTGAATGTAATCCATACAACCTACCAGACGATGCTTAACCATACGAATCATTATGAAGGTTGTGGAAGGTCACTGGGTACAACGAAGTTAGAGATTCAGTTTGGGCATACGACATACGGCATCGACAGAATATAAAGAAATATGAAGATTTTTACTAAATATGAAAATCAAAATATTATGAAATATGAACATTTTAAACATGTTATTTCGAGTCTACATACCATGAAACATCAAGATCCTTGTTCTCATTGCACTACAAGGCAGCGTTTAAAATATGAAATTTCATATTTTGCCCCTCTTTAGTAATGACTATGTCCAGCCTATCCTCTACATGGGTAGACCTCACACAACACAGGTGCATCGCACCGAACTACTCTGGAAGCTTATGAGAAAATCGGAGTGAATATTGAGAGGCTGAATGAGCAGCTGCTTGACTTATATAGAATAGAATAGAAATTTATTCGTCTGTGTAGTACATGCAGGTCGCGCGTGACTTGTGGTACATAAGACTCGTCAATATACATCAGACATGATATCTAATTAATAACAATAAAAAAGTACAATTCACATGACTATAAATTATTACATAAGTCGTCACTCAAATAATCATTAACAGTATAGTAACCCTTATTTTAATAACTTATTTATGAAATGCCTCTTGACATAAAAAAGTAACTTTTCGGGAAATTGAGAAAAACTTATTTTCTGGAACAAAAACGTATAAATAAATATATTTTTACTCTTATTTATGGTATTTAGACACGTACGGTTCAGGCCAGGATTGGGGAGGGGAAAGTATTCGGGAAGGTGTCGACCAGGGCCTATGTTGAACGTTCCATCCTGGCATTGCCTGGTGTGACTGAGGGAGAACACACTGTCGGAAGCCAACAAGGACCCTGCGTCTTACACCACAAGCCCATCTCTACACACACGTAAGAGCATATGTATCTGGTGGACAACCTAAACTATGTTGTGCACTACGAGCTGCGATCACCGGGTCATACCATCTCTGCGGACCTGTACTCACAGCAGTTCGAAGTGCAACAGGTACTGCAGCAGAAGGAGCCAGCATTGGTCAAACCAGAAGGAGCAAGGATTCTTTCTGTCTGGACCATGTGGTGTGGGTGTACAGGAATACCATGTAGCCACTTGGCTGGGCGACCATAAACGATAGTCCCCGGACCTTGCACCAACAATTTATCACCTCCTCCATTTCCTGGACAACGAGCTCGGTGGAAAATCCTTCGCCAATCAAGCAAGCACTCACAGCTTCTTTTGAGTCTAAGTCCTTCTCCCCAACTTTTCACCAGGGCATTTCGCGACTACACGAATGTTGGCAAAAGGTGTCGATGGAGAATGCTTTGATGACGAACGGTAAATGACATTTTCTGTATTCTTTTCTGTTTCTGTCAAAAACGACAATAATGCTCTTGGTTACTTTGTAGTTTCTTTTGACAATTCATTCTCTATGACCGTTGGGTTCTCTGACAGGTTATGACGGCCACTGATAATGTTTAACGGTAACCCTGTTCCTGTCCGAACGCCAGGTACAGAATAGACACGGTTTTCTGGACTGGGAAAATATCCTATGTCCTGCCAAGCCTCCTTCTGAACCAAATGGGCCGTGACGAGTACGGAGCGAATTGGGTACAGATTAGGACAGTGAGACGTGATGAAAATAAAACAGTTGTGGAGCAGAAGCTACGTTTGTACCTCGAAAAGCTACGTTCCCAATACCTTCACTGAAAAATAACAATTAGACGACCTGATGACGTCGACAACTGTGAGTGCGAAAATACTTACTTCCTCAAAAGAACGGAAATGCACGACAAAACGTCCCGCAGCGATAATTCGCAAACAAGATACTCGCACACAATTCACGCTGCTGAAAAGGAAGTGGATTAGACATGTAAATGCGACTATTCTAGTTAGAATGACAATATTTAGCAGGTTGGAATACCTTATTGCTACGTTTGTATAGCGAATTGTAAGACAATGAAGTATGCTTTATTGAATAAGATTGCTATGTTACCTTTATTCTCTTAAAAACTTCATCACATTGAATTGATAAGCGTTTTAGTATAAAAATATATTCGTGAGGTTAATTGACTGCGAAGTTAGTTTGAGGACTATGTTTTACAGTTTCAAATATGGATTCCTCTTTTGTGGAAAAACTTCAAACTTTCATACATACTGGTAACATTAACATATTTTGACAAGCATTCCAATGTTACTCATTCTATGGACACATACACATAAGGCTTTGCGTACAAAACATTAAATTCAATACAATCATAAATATCAACTGAAATTAATATGGCAAGAAATGCTCCAACACGCGTGAAACTGACATTTAAAAAAATTACATGCGTTAAATAGTCACATGTCATATATAGCACCCGAATTCTGAACTTCTTTCTTAACTTGTTACAATATAAACTATAGATTTCTTCAATATACTTAAAAATAACTAAATGACTTGAAACAAATCTAGTGCCCAGAATGAATGGCAAGCTCTAAAGCTCCTTACCCTTTCTCGTTCTTTCAACTCAAATGACTCTAAAGAAATATTTTTTTTCCTCTCAAATGGAGTGGAACCAAATCTCAAATAACCTCCTTGAACTAGCACAGACCTGAATCACCGGAAGAGTCATGCAAAAGGACAGGTGACGACCTAGTAAGGAATATCTGACAACCACTGAGACTGGCTAACGCCTTCAACTCCTAAATTCAAACCAATAAGACCTAAAACAACCCGTTCGTCAGCAACGCTACCTCATGGGACAACACTGGGCTTTGTCTATATTCTACTTCGAGATATGAAGAATGTACTGCGACGATTAACATTAAAACAGCTTGATATACACTTTACTAGTGTTATTTCGTGTAACGTTTGCCTCTGACATAGGGCAATATGACAAACAGTGTTGTTTGGAATAACCACGTTTCTACTAAGAGAACACCTGATACATTGATAATGGAGTCAATCTGGTCAATATAATTATCATTTACATACTACTCGAACACTCACTATTTACATTCTTTGCTGTGACCTCGTCGAAAACTGAGGCTCTTGAAATATTAACACCTTTTAATGTCAGAATAATGAAATATTCGGGGTTGATCTTCTATGTACTATATTTTATTTTTTTCTTCCTTTTTTTTTTACTTCGCAACCTCTGTGTTACAAGAACTACGCTCAATGAAGCGTCTCGACATAAGATGGGAATTGGTTACATGGAATACCTCGCTGCGGCTAACAAATTTCTCTCAGACCGAACGTGACCGGGTCTGCATACTACAGCCTGTTATAAATGCCAACACTAATCAAGGACAATGCACTTCAAACTTGCACAACAGTTCTTCCACGTTTTCAAACCACTATGGCTTAGTATAACAACATTCGTTTCTAAGCCTGGACCACTCCACAGAATGGCAATATACGGAACGCGATCCCTTTCATATAGGTTAGGTCACCAGGTTAGCTTGCACTGTTTTCGTCTCGCAACTATATCACAGCTTCCGTGAGTATGAGACTGTTGCTACACGGCAGATTCGTTTTCCCATGCAACTACCGCTCGCTGCCTATGCCACAACAGGATATGTTCATGTTCCCTTGTATTACTTTGCACCCACCAACTGACTGATTATGAACTGCTGAAGTATTGGCCAGTATTTAAGAGTGTTAGCCAACAATTTGCAACGATCTCCAAACTAGACTCCAACACCGCAACTACTTGCTGTGAAACTCAACGACGACTGCTTCAAAAGAAAAAAAAAAAAACTTGGGTTACCTGTCATCACCGCTCGTTTAAGCCCCTTATTTAATCAGCTCTTCCTTGGGCGTAACTTACTTTGCAAGCTCTCCCACTAACTATCCAGCAAAAGGATTCAAATAATCTTCTACGATGCTATAATGAGAACAACGTGAATCGGCTCGTGGCACATGTGCTTTCCCATCGTTATGACCAACCGCCGTCACGATACACTTCTCTGGTATACTCCTTGTCCCTCAGAGCGCTTCGGTTATTCGATCAAGTCCGTCGACATTTTGCACCGTATCGGTTCTTTATTTGCATAAATCGTCAGTGCAACGACACTTTTTGCCACTCTTAATTCGGTTCTTTATTATGCAAATTACTTTCCGTAACATGGCGATTCATGTCCTACTGATGATCTGATTGATCGAACTAGTCGATCGAGGAAAATGTTCGACTTTGGCTAACTATCGATTCTCTTACTTCCGCTCAGGCGGCTGACGTCACTCACAAGCGAGCAATCGCATACGAGGAAAACTACCGAAATAAGATATTCATTTTCTGTTTGCATACGTTCGGTGTACAAATTGAGGTTAATATATATATATTTTTAAAAGTCACTGATCCTAGGCACCATGCCCCAGGTGCAGGAATCCCATCCTGTTATACGTGGCGCTCGAACGGGCTAAGAACGTCCACTTATTGTCAAGATAAATTTTTCCCCTCTGTGTATGCTTTTCCTCATCTAGGGTTCTTATTTTCTTATTAGTATTTAGTTTTTTTTATAACATATTGACAAAAATATCACAAACATTGAAACTCCACATAAACATCAAGTACTACTATATACACAAATGTACACGGAAAAACTCCGATCTTATTTTCATATATTTTCATGCTCTATGTTATCACATCAACCATAAACAACAGTAAACTTAATCTTTCCATACACACCTTCGTGGTATTTTCCTAATGTAGAGCTATCCTCCACAGGATTCAATATTACTACTTCAACACATTATCTTACATAACTTGCAACTTAATATTTCCTCATTATCATCATTAAACCAAAAGTAACACACATCACGCAAAATCTAACACCAATATAACACAAACAATTGACACAATGACCGATGACAAAAGAATAAACAATATTACCAAAAGAAACTATGAAAAATTCAAGATTGTCTACATTCCGATAGCCAACTGCAAGACACAACTTCTGACTTAAAAAATCACTATAACAACAACTTCACCCTTGCGAATGGACCAACCAAGCAACCAGCTGAACCACATGGAATGTCCCATAACGACTTGACAAAGCCTCCTAACCTGAAAGGAACTTAGCTGCGTGGTCTTTGATCTTGGTCATAATATCTTCTGACACGTACTTCCGAACTAAGTGAATCCACTGCTGGTATGTGTCTTTCGTGGGTCGCCAAATGCGGCACTGGTCAGTGGATACTTTTCCCTTCTGCACTCCACTTATGGGGTCCAATATTACCATAACTTTATCGTCTGGCTTGGAAACGCATAAGAAGGGTCCATAATACAGGTCCATCATCTTCTTTATATGTTTTCCATATGCATCACTTAGTCTATGACTTCATGAAGACGAGGTCGCCAACCTCCACTTGCCAAACTGTAGGGCTCTTATTCTCCCATTTCCTCATTCGTTTTTGAGCAACCCTTTTCCTCCGAAGGTCTGCTAGGAGCAACTTGTCCTTCCATTCAGTAGGTTCTTCATCCGACACAGTGGGTAACATTAACTGCCTTGCAACAGGAGACAACTTGTCAACATTAAGATGGATTTGAGCAGGCGCTGTTCCGAGGCTCTCTGAAATTGAATAATTTAACAATAGAATTACATCTAAAAGATACTTATACCACTTCGTATGGTCAGTATGGAAAGTAATTTGCATAAATCGTCAGTGCAACGACACTTTTTGCCACTCTTAATT
>JAGDQP010064880.1:0-11503 GCA_022664845.1 Lepisma saccharinum | reverse complement strand
GAGAGAGAGAAAAAAAGTCTTTGGAATGTAGAGCGAGAATGGTCAGTGAGGTCCAGCAGTGAGTGACCAGCGACACAGTGTGCGGGTGTTTGTTGTGTAATAACATTATAATATACACATAAACAATGAGCAATCATCGCTCTTATCATAGCATGAACATCATTATAGAGATCACACATTGACTCGAGTGCTACTAATACAGACAGTTCAATATAAGATTCAGTCGGGAGAAAGACAGTGTTTTTGTATAATCAGTGTTCTTACGAACAAGCAACAAAACTAACAATTATATTTAATCGATCAATAGCAAATTTCATTATTAGACAACATTCTTAACAAGTGTTATTCCATATATATATATTTCTTTATTATGTAATATTTAATTCTGTCATTAAATCGCATTAATCAAGCAATCGTGTATCCGTGGATGCGAATCCCCTATGTGATTTACAGTCTATTAAAATTTAATAGTGGTCCTCCGATATCATTGCAATCAAACACACACCAACAGGGGGTGTACAGTCAAAACTGGGAGGGTATTGTACGGTTTTTATAGATTTTTCACAGCAAAAAAATTAAATTTGGGGGTGATTCACTGTTCTACCGGCCCTCATTTCGAAGGCTACCAATATATTTTTTTTTCCTCATTACTCGGTAGAATGCTTGTTTCTACTTTATATGAATCAGTTTATTAATCTCTCTTTACTTAGACTTCATCAGTTTACAGAAAAATGCTTCTAATTACTATAATTCTCGCCTTATTTCTTTTTCTCTAACATATTTTATAATTAGAACCCGGATGTTTAGATACGAAAAGCATAAAATTAAAAAAAAAAGGCACTAAAAACCTTGTAAATAGTCACTAAAAGCATGGAAAACAGCTGTTAATTGGTGGCTATTCGACAATTTTATTGCTTAAAACCTTGAAAATAGTCTCTATAAATTAAAAAGGTGTAAAATGCAATAAGAATTTGTTAAAAAAATATTTAAGACAAATTCCACTTGTAAAAGATATAAATAACTACACATCATTATAGAGAAACGTCGTCTTATCATCGGATACAATGCAAAAAATGATCAGATTTGCTACACATTATAAAATAAAACTTCGGGAATAAAAAAATATAGATTTGTTCTGAAAATGAAATACAAATTTGGAAAAAAAATAACATGGAAATAGACAATAATAGTCACTAAATACTGAAATAGTAGGGAAAATAAAACTGGTTTTAAGTAGGCTTATGACCCTCAAAATAAAGTTTACAGAAATTAAAGAACAGACATTTTATTTTGCCTTCAAACCTGATAGATAATAACTTCTCTTGTTCCATTCTAATAATTACAAGAATCGCCATTGTTGGTATTACGACATAATAGCTTTAAAACTTTGTTCAACAAAAATGCATCATCTTTCTTTCCTTAAAAGTTACCTAAATACAAAGTACGTATACAGTTGTCTTCTTAAATCGATACAATATACCTTGCAGCAGCAGCGGAGCGCTTCGAAGGATCTTAGGCACGCAACAATGCGTGTGAAGACTGAGAAAGTAAAGTTTGTTCTCTTATTGATTTCCATTGGAGTTCACAGCCTTCCGGAAGATTTACCACGACGGCTCTTCAACAGCAATAAATATTTCCGAGACTCAATACAACCTTAGCAGACCACACCAGGGTGGTAGAAAGAGAAAAAAAGGAAACATAAAATATTTGCTACAAATTCTCTTTTATGTCCTTTCGTACAACAGAGAGAGAGAGAGAGAGAGAGAAGTTAAAGAGACAGAAGTAGTGCCACCTACCGAGATGGGTTCATGATGCTCATTTCTCTTTTATACCGATATTTCACAAAGACACATTACAACAAGGTTTTCCTTCTGGTAATATGTCATAAGCAACAAATGCCTTCAATTTAAAAGTTGGATAATGCATGAGTAGCGCTCAGAGCTGTGTGACCCAAAAACTTTAGAAATATGCATTTATGCAAAAATATGACTTAAAACTGAAACTACCGAATACCACAAAACTAGTTTTAAAAAAACTATAACTGATCGTTTGTTACAAAATCACTATTTTCTGAATATATGTTCTGAATATCATAATATATAACATCATATTATTATCATTTTGTGATAAAAAATAAACTAGAATGACATTTCTTTCGTCAGATAAAAATAAGAATTAATTACCTTCCCAGCAATAAATTACAGATTAAAAAATAATCACTTAGCCTTTAATGGCACAAATATTACAATAAATATTTACTGAAATGTCAAATAATGAAATATGACCAAACAATATACATTTATAATCGTATTATCATATGATATTTCTGCCAAATTGTAAAAATATGCATTTAAACAAATATTTTTTTAAAAATTAAACAGACCAGGATTAAAAGAAAAGTGTAATTAAATCCGGAGTCCTATTTATGGGTACAGAAGGAAAAGACGTTTCTGTGCATTTACTTATTAAGGTTGAATCCGAATAGGTTTTCCCGCCTTTTTCGTTTTTCGTCAATAATTCAAATTTGAGTGCAGTTAAACAGAAAATAACTTCCACAAACTTTAGTTTGTTACATACTTGAATAGTGAATACCATTTATTTGAAATAAAAGTTAACAGAAAATTCAAAACTATGTCAACACAATTTTGGGACATGGAACTGTCTCAAAAGTCTATTGACATAGATTTGAAGTTTCTGTTAAGATTTCTTTGACGATAATGGTATTCATTAATGACGTAAGAAACAAACTATAGTTTGTGAAAGTTATTTTCTGTTTAATTGCACTCAAATTTTAATAATTGACGAAAAATTAAAAAGACGGAAAAGCTACTTGGATTCAGCCATAACTGCCATCCACGATGTCTTATCGACTGTGTCCCTCGATTAACATAACTTCCAGAATATATGGTGGTCAAGGCTGATTCTAGTTAATATGCTGGTACTCATCTGGTACGACTGAAAAAAATCTCAAGACTGCGGATGCAAGAACGATTTGCACCTGGACCGTCTTCTTCAAATGTTGATTGGTAACAACTAAGTGACCTTCATCATCCAACTGTGCTGGGCAATAAAATTACTCATAAGAATCTCTACAAAAGAATCTACGCAGGACTGTTATATTTCCGAATTTTGATACCGAACATCGATATCCCACGTCGATTGAGGAACAATCGATATTTCGATATATCATAATACCGATCTGTACATATGGTCCACATTTCGAAAACACTTGAAAATTAAATATGGGTCATATCAAAAAATGAGTGGAAATCAATAATAGTACGATATATTAATTCGTCTACATTCGTCAACATCGATGTTGCAAAATATTGATCGATCAACCGATATATCGAAAAAAATCGTAAGCAGTAATTTAAGTGTACACTAAACTATTCACTAATTTCGTTTGAAATCATTCATATTTTATTTGATCCACTATTTAGGACAGTTTGACTGTTTGATCCAACACGATACCTGTCACCTTCAACTAACAAGGAACACTCGCCAGGCGTCAGAGCCCGATTTCGATGAAAATTCGTGTGTAGGTTCAGTGCCTAGGCAAACCTTGCCAGTCAAAATTATAGGTGCTGTCGTCAACAAATAACGACAAGGGGACACGAGAAAGATGGAACATAGAGAACAGTAAATCGAATACAGAGTACGGAAAACGCCTTTCCTCTTACAAACTCTAATATATATTGAAATCAAATGGCAATTAATGGATACTGGATAGGAGGTAATACATGCTGGATGATACTGCGACAATGACCGCCATCTTGACTATGCTTCAAAATTTTTAAAGACGATTTTTTTTATTATTATTATTTTTCTCGGGTTTCCCTGTCGTTATTTGTTGACGGCAGCACCCATAATTTTGGCTGTGAAAGTTTACCTCGACACTGTACCTACATACGAATTTTCATTAAAATCGGGCTCTGACACCTGGTGAGTGTTCTTTGTAAGTTAAAAATGTGCAACTAGTATTATGAAAAGATCAACAGCCTGGATATATTCCTGTCTACAGACTCTTTCATGCATTGTCGATGAGTTGCCGTGGGTCAGGCGGCAGCGCGTCTGACTACGAATCGGGCCGCCCAGGTTCAAATTCCGGCCAGGACGCTGGATACTTTTTGTGACGCTCTCAGGTGTACTCAGTCTCCTATTAAATTAAGTACCAGAGTGTCCTTGATACTCCTGGGCACCTTGGGAGGTAAAGGAGGTTGACCGTGGGACTCAACACCCCACTTCGTACCGCAGGTCGAAAATATGTGGAACCCTACCTCAACATCCCAGGCGTATCGAATGAATAGGTGGCCTAGGCTCGAAAATTTCATTCAGGGCAACCAGCGATAACCCCAGCTTCGATGGCTGATTCCGGTATTTGTGCGCTGGACCTCACGATTGAGACGCAAGCACGCTTCCACAAAGCATTTTCGGTCGATATACCTGAACTTGAGTTGAGTATATCGATCACTATGTGGAGCCTAACCAACTCATTAAATATGCAATACACATGTGTGTCGTCCCTCGAGAAGGATTCAACTTGCACTTACATGTTAGGTTCATGCGAAAGACTTGAAGTAACTCTTGCACCACTATAATACAATATATGCAACTATTTCAGTATGTGCAGCAAATAACATATTTTTCCCTTATTTAAATAATGGCTAATGTGAGAGGAAATTTCTCTTTTAAACTGGTCGAGAAGAAAAAATTTTGAGGATTTTCAGTTTCTCTGTAAAGCAATTCTTTCCCGGTCTAGAGAACTTCTCGGAAATAAAAACTAATTTAAAACGTATCCGCGAAATACCTGTACGTACAGCACTGCTACAAATGGAAGTTGCATTTGCTTATATTTATGTGCTGTAACGTTGGAAAACCTTTTAAATTACCGACGAACTAACCAAATGTAACGTGGGTTTTTTTTTCCCTCACAAAGTATACAACTCAGAAATGTACTAGCATCCCACGTACACTGCGAAGACAAATAAAATAAAACGTACAAATGGACGAAATATGAAAATTGCTTATTCTTTTCTTTGCAACGCTAAATTGCACGACAAAATCAGAAGAAGCAGCCTATCCCAGTTAAGCCCATAATCACCAGGATATACTCGGCTTTCACAGCACAAAGCAACACTACATTCTGCGTAATGTCTCTTTGTCCCTGTATTTTTGTCATTTACTTTAAAAGATAAATGGAGCCGCATGAAGTCTACAGAGGTATGAAATATGTTTCTAAGATGGGAAAGTGTTTCAGATCCATATCTGAGACTAAAAAGAACAATAATCTTTTTGTCAATAGTATTCTTGTCGCAATAAAGACAGGATTGTTCTTGAAGACAGTACATGAACTAATGTTCTCTTACATTATACAGCGCAATAATGGTTTATGAAACAACGTTTTCAGGTCAACAAAACACAGTGACCGTTGAAAAATGAACTCCTAACTGCATATGCATGTATGCCAAGCCTTCGTCAGACGACTCTTGAACTCAAGTGGAAGAAATAAGTTGTTCTGAGGGTAAGAAACTGAAGCACCACCCAAGGAGAGACCATCGCGCAAGAATTTTATTCTTCCCTTTACTGCGTGGACAAACTGCACTCAAAGAAGCGCTCAAAGACAGTTTAATTTCTTTATCACTCATAAAATTCATTAACTAGGTCCCGAAATTCCAACTCTAGATTGATTTGGTATATTCACTTCGTACTTGCCTTAACATGCTTGGTCCCTTTCTGTCTAACTATTCTGTTCTTAAAAATTATTTTCAATAAGAAACTAAGCTGATAATGGATTTTAAATATAGATTATAGATACATGAGTTAGGTTATTATGAAAAGCCTTATGCATCCTTCCTTCGTATCTCTTATCACGCTTTATAAATAAAATAGAACTTCAACACAACAAACACATAGGCTAATTGATCTTTTGAGCTCTACAACAGCTTCTTTATTCACGAAATAAGGAAATGAAAAGCAAGTGGCGTTTTTCTTAATCCAAGTAACTATCCCAGCATTTAACCTGTATGATTCAAAGCAAACTTCGATAAAAAAAAAAGTCGGTTATTTGAAGGAAAAACTTCACAATGATCAGCGCTCAGTTTTGACTCTACTGATTCCAAGGCGGTGAGTTTACTACTGGGACTCATTGCTTCCTGATTAAAACAAATGAATGTTCAATTCAGGTGCCCGTATAAAAACAGCTGAAAATCTAATGTTAAGAAATAAGAATACATATACCAAAGTCTGTGTCCAGTGGAGATTATTGTGCTTTACATCTTGGAGGCCCGGGGATTTCTGTGTCTGAGACCGCACTGCATACTACTTTTTTTAGCTTCTATTGCAAGGCATTTTAGTAAGGGTCGTGCGATTTTTTTTATTATTATTATATTATTGATTCAATTAAAATCTCCGCTTGGAAGCTT
This sequence comes from Lepisma saccharinum, assembly GCA_022664845.1. Lineage (NCBI taxonomy): Eukaryota > Metazoa > Arthropoda > Insecta > Zygentoma > Lepismatidae > Lepisma > Lepisma saccharinum. Next base: position 5,078 of record JAGDQP010064880.1, on the reverse strand, counting down.
TTCTAGTATGACTGGGAAACCGTAGAAAAACATTATCAGTGCATCTCCTGTGCAATGACAATCCGTGATGTCACGATAAAATCACAACGGCTGGGTAAAAAAACCTGCAACGAATACACCTGTAGAAGGGAGAAATAACGCACAATGCCAAGTTCACAACGGTATAACTTTTCAAAAGTATGTATACTTTGTTCTGGTCTATACTAATGTTTAGACTATAAATAGTGTGTAAACTTAAAAGATAAGACAAGCGCAAGGGACAAGAAACAGAATTTAGCAATCCTGAAGAATTTAAACATAATTCTTTTTCTTTATCAATCACTGTGCACCAGCGAATCTCAAAATGTGTGCTGGGTCCACCTTAGTGTGTATGTGTGACGTTATAATGATCACAGCTCATGGAGATTGTGAAAATATGTACAACTTTGCGAATAACATTATCATTTTACGTAGTAACTAACACCTTGTCTCCGAAAGAAATGTTTGCTTCATGTGTGGCTAGGGTTGCCAGACGTCCCGGTTTTCAATGAAAGAATTAAATGTCCCGAAAAATGCTTTCAGGACGCCTACTTGTCCCGGTTTTTGGGTTTTGTGACTGTAAACTCATCCTTAGTGTTCCTGATTCTAATGGTAACATAAAAAGAGTATTTTCCATCATGACTGTGCAAATGGGTAAAGGAACGAAATCGCCTGTACGTGTCAACATTGAAGGAATAATTAAATGGTATTCTCGCAGCACGTGTCTACCGTGTACTTCCCGTTGGCCTTATCAGTATGAATCGCCTTAGAAAATAAAATAATTTGTTAGACTAAAACATGCAACCAATAAAGAGTACCTTGTAGGATAAGATAAAATTAATTTTATGGTCGGTAACAGCACTATGGCTTACGCCCGTCCCGAGTACCTTGTAGGAGTTTGAAATACAAAAATAAGCATTCTGATAGCGTGTTAGCACTACTAGAAGGCGACCATTTTGATCCACGTATCCAAAAAACAATTCACCTTTCGCAATGACTGATATTTTTATATAATGCTTAATTTTGTATTTCAAACTCCTACAACGTACTCGGGAGAGAGAGAAAGTCATCTCAACAACACACGAAATGCTGACCCGTTATCCTCACTAAACTGTGGTGGCGATTTGTGAACAATGGATACAAGTTTCTGGCCATGTTGAGAGGTATCAGGAGACAGAGCAGTGTTTATGTGAATGCCAAATAGGATTGCTATCAGTGCTCTGCTTTATTTTGATGTGGAATAGGACTGCTTTAATCAACAGATGCTAAATAGAACAGCTTGAATTGTTTCTGTAACCAGAGTGGAATGACAGCCAGTGTGCGAATTGGGAAATATGTACGAGAGGGTGGGCTGAATTGATAAGAAAATATCGAGATGGATCATTATTGTACATTATATACACGCAGGGGAGAGTTTCTCCCCCCCCCCCCCCGGTAATTGGCACACATTGACGACCATCCAGAAATCTCATAGATCCTGTTCAGTACCACCTTAATGCATTCTTCCAGTAATGTTGTACACAGTGTACAACAATTTAATCAATATTCCGATTGAATGTCCCGTGGACGGTTTCGAAATTCTTCGGTAGTAGGTCACGAGGCAGGCGGTCGGTTACCTATTGCGAGAATACCAATTAAATGCATATCGAATGAACTATTTTAGAGTTCTATGATTATGTAAGCCAGTAGCAATATCAGGCGGTTATAAGTAATATAGGTTAGCTTACGTTATGGATTTTTTTTTATACGTAATATATGGCGTAGCGTGATTTCCTTCAATATGTTATTTGAAGATATACAGCGTGTTTATGTACTACATCGACAAACTTCGAAAGGAGATTTCTCACATGAGAACAAGACGAAAGTTCCTGTGACAAATTTTCGAAATATGCATAGTTTCGTAACTACAGCCTGCCGAAAGCGTGGGAAAATTAACTTTAGAGCTTGATCTTTCTTACAAGACGAGCAGTACAGCTGATGCGGCATGATACCATCAAAGACTTTAAATCTCCACTATCCAAAAATGCATATTTCAGAATTCCGCAATCGGTGTGCAACGCATTCCCCAAAGGATGTAAGGATTCGCAGAGGTTCGCTGAAGTAAAGATGGGTCCAAATGAGCATGAATCCACCAGCAAACAATAATTCATTTGCTCCAAGTTGATATTTCATGGAGATTCCATATGCTATATATTGCATAACAATTAGAACTAAGAACTGAGTACTTTCATCAAATATGTTATTTGTTATCAAAGAGATTTAATATCATTGCCCGATTGGATGCCGGCGACGATGTTTGCCATCTTTATTTACTCACACGGGAAGCCGTTTAATTTATGTTCATTTAGCTCTACTTCAGAAAAATTCAGCTAATCACCTACTTACTTTCGGGAATCCCTTGCGCATCCATCGCAAAATTTAAAAAGAGCAGGTTTAAAGTCTTTGACAGTACCATGCCGCATCAGCTCTACTGTTGTTGGTGTTAGAAATATCAAGAAGTTAATTTTCCCACGCTTTCAGCAGGCTTTATCTCCAGAACTATACACATTTTAAAAAAAATCGTTAAAGGAACCTTCGTCTTGTTTTGATGTGAGAAATCGCCTTCTGAAGTTTGTCGGTGTAGTTCATAAACACGTTATGTATATGGATGTCTAAAATGTCCCGTTTTTTTTTTTCATTTACACAATCTGGCAACCCTAATTAAGGCCCATGTAAAGCAAAGATCTCCAATATAAGATGGCACCACTATCTCCATATATGTCTAATGTATTTTTATCGTTGCACGAAATTTCAATGCTGCTCCTACAAATTCAAATCTAGAGAGTTCTAACTTTCAGGGAAGAAAGTTTATAACCAAATCGCTTCATTGTTGTTATGGATATTCAAATCTATAACAATGAAGCCCTTCCAACAATTAACAAAAAAGAAAAATATCGGCACGGATAGAACTCTTGAATTGGTTACGAACATTCTTCCCTGAAAGTTAGAACTCTCTCGGCTTGAATTTGTAGAAGCAGCATGGAAATTTCGTGCAACGATAAAAATACATTAGACATATATGGAGACAGTGCTGCCATCTTTTAGTTGAGATCTTTGCTTTACATTGGCCTTAAGACGTTAAAATATTTTCTTTTCTACAAACTCCGACAACATGGAGTAGCATATTCTCTATGTGGTTGTGCTTCTCATGCTGCTTTTAATAAGAATCGCTTATTTCGTATTGATATACAAAACATTTATTTACACTCCTGTGAAATATGGTACAACTTACCTTGCAGTAACGCCAATAAAGCCACCACAAGTTACAGAACTCTATCCGTAGTAAAATGCCTGAAATAAGAAAGAGATTATTTTTAGAACCCTGGAAACGGATTAGTGAGATCTGCGCGTAACAATGGTTCTTTCTATATAGCCCGCTGACTACCGGGAGTGAGCAAATGAGTTGGGACATTGAACTAGTTATTTAAAGATTATATCTTCGTCATTTATTTACAAAGCATAAACAACCAAAAGTACTTATGTTCACTATTATGAACTAATTCACATTAATGCTGTAACATCCAACTAATATTAGTATGTATAAAATATGTTGGTAGAACAAACTAACCTCTACTTAATAACTATTATTGTACAAGTATGATTACTTTCATATCACAACATGTTGCAGGATATGTCCACAAAGAATCGTCAATTTGGCTTCAATAAATCCAGATTTGCAAAATGCTGGGAAACACTGGTGTATATAACACAAACATAAACGTAATGGTATTTTAATTTTATTTATGTATGCTATGTTAATCAGTAAAATAAATAGCACTAATATTACATAAGGACATAATTTGAATACAATTTGTTGTAGGGCTATTCCAAAACAGGTCGTTGCCCAAAGACTACTGGAATGTAAGTGTATGAACTTTTTATTGATACATAAGCTCAAAACTGAATGATCAGGTGCTATAACAAAAGTATGACATGTATAATGACAGAAAAAAAAAATATTACATGTCGGCAAGCTTTTCCATGTCATCTCTTCATGATTTATCATGTATTACACGTAATTGTGCAATTATTTCCTTCGCGGAAGAAGCCGACAACCTGATCACAGCCCCACTTTCAAGGTGTTAATTACAGCACGGAACCAATGGTTGTTAAGTTACCAACTTTCACTCGAACTATATTTTTCCAGTCATAAAGTACAATAATAACTATTTTTTGTTTTTATATGCGATCACTTTGATGGACATAGTTTTGGTTTCAATAAATATATATTCTTACGTACTGCGAAAGACAAACTAAAGAGAGATCGAAAAATGTTGGGATGTGAAGGGTTGATTTATTATGATTAAATCTAATTGTACTGAAAGTCGTGTAAGTGGTGTGACCCATAATATATTCTTATACATTTGTGAAAATTGCTCTATTAATAGATCAATATCATAATGTAAATAAGTAACATTTCATGGTAGGGTAGAGGACGTGTTCTCGTTTCAATCTTATCAGAAGAAAGTCTGCAGTAATTTTGTCAAAGATATGTTTGTCTTCTTTTTGACAGCAGAAAGATCTTGTTTGTCTTCTATCTACTTTGCCTAATACCGCCTCTGGGTCATTCCAGCTCAGATCGCCTTAATGCCTCCAGGTCGACCATCTCAGTTTTGAATGATTTTTTTTCCCCTCCTCAAGTACTACCAGGCCCGAACAGGCTACCTCGAGGGCCCCTGGCGCTGATAGCCGCTGCCCCCAATCTTTTTTTGAAACGTTATTCTAAAGTTTAAACATTTAATCACTGTTAGGAAAATCTTATAAACTATTGAACAATACAGATACAGTTCCTAACTTTGTTTAATGGTTCGTATTACCAATACAAACAGGATCACAATCAGAGTTTAACATACTTGAATATTCAAAATATTATAATTTTATTACACCAAAATACTTCTACCTAAAATATAAGTAATTACTTACTTACTTACTTGACAGTCTATTACTTACTTGACAGGTTTCAAGACGTTGAAAACCACGAAAACACTACTAAAACGTGTTTTTTAACGTCGTGGAACCTG
>JAGDQP010064879.1:0-11503 GCA_022664845.1 Lepisma saccharinum | reverse complement strand
AAAAAAAAAACTAACACTAGAAGATTGTACAAACACTAATAACTTAGAAGAACTGTACACACTTTGGGGCGGCTTGAGTTTTTGGGATGCGGCCTTTGTCGACATATATACAATTTGTTGCATTTTGGGGAAGATGTGTCGACGAGGGCTGCCTCTAAAATACAATCAGCAAATTTTTTGAAAAAAAAAAAATATTGACTATAAAAATAAATTTAAAAAGAAATAACCTGGAGAACTACAAATTACAGTACGGCTTTCGTCCCACAAGATCTACAGAGGATGCTATCAACGAATGGGGTAGTAACATATATGTTTTAAGAGACGAAACCTTCAAATATGTAATTGGAATTTTCTTCGATATTATGGGGGCATTTGACAACTTATGGTGGCCCTCATTGTTAGAAGAAATAAGAAAGCTTAAAATCAACAGCAAACTATGGAAGTTAATACGTACACAATTACTTTCAGGATCGAAAATTCGAAGTAGATACAGCGAACGGAATTGTGGTTAAGACTCCTACAAGAGGATGAAACAGGACTCGGTGCTGGGGCCAATCTTTTGAGACCTAGTATTTCAGCCGTGCTTGGAGGTATTGAATGGAATGCAGCAGGTAGAGAGGGTGGTGGGATACGCGGACAACCTGGCAGTGGTGGTCAGGGAAAACAGTCGATTCAATATTGAAACAAACAAACGAGGTAATCGAAATGGTGACATCATAGTGTAAAGCAATTAAATTAACAATATATTCCGAAAAAACGAAATATGTATTATTCAAAGGAAAACTAAATTACAATAAAGGACCTATAATTAAAGTAAATGGTAAAACAATTAAACGAGAGAAGTATCTAAAATACTTAGAACTAATTCTTAATGAAACACTTGACTTCAGAATGCACACAAGTATAACAAAAAATAAGGCATTAAAAATTTCACAAATATTGGTTAATATATAAGTAAACAATCTAAAAATACCGATGAAAGTAATACGCATTTACCATGCTGTCATCGTAAGAGCAATAGTGGGATACGCGGCTAGCGTATGGTGCCATAGACTCTATAATAAAAGTAAAAAACAGATTATAGACAGAGCTCAACGGCAAAAACTTTTACCACTGTCAGGCGCATATAGGACGACATCGGTCGAGGCACTTCAAGTCGCGCTGGCGATCCTCCCACTACATCTTCCGGTTAAGAAGATAGGAGCCATGTACTGGATCAAAAAATACATTCAGGTTAAAGTCGTTAACATCCTACATAGACCAGCTGAAACTAAGGCTGAAGTCAACTTAGCAATTAAACAGTTTGTGGCAGGAATTGTGGAATCCAACTGAAAAAGGAAAAAGAGCGGATGGAACTGAACTTGGATATCACTGGTGGGCTGATGCACTTCCTGGCGGGTCATGGCCCTTTTCGTCAGAAGTTACATGCAATGAATATTGTAGAAGACAACCTATGCCATTCATGTGGAGGGGTGGCAACGCCAGAACATAGAAATCAACATTGCAGAGAGACAGAGCACCTTGTGGTGCAAGAAATAGAAGTCCTGAAGGGAATGCCCGTCGCTTAGGTTCTGCGAACCCCGGAACTTGCGACGGCCCTCATAGACTTAACTCAAAAAAGTTTCAAATTATCATAAAAAGAAATGTAGAAATGACGTGGACCACCCGCCATAGGAAAATAAATAACAATACAAGGGAAGATTGACTGGCGTGTGTGCGCGTTCGCGAGGCCGCGACGACCTCGTCTTCCGTGAATCGGACTTATGACCAAAACAGCAAAGGACATGAATAAATGATCCTGCCGAAACCCGGTAAAATAGCGCCTTGTGGCGTAATCCGTTACAAGAGACGCTTGTGAAGTGATAATGTGAAATTATTTGGTGATGGGGAACTAAGAATAAATGTGCAAGTGTAACTAAATTAGTGGCAACTATAATTACGCTAACTTTTGGAATCCAGAAGGAAGCGATAGTGCAGAAGTGTGAGTGTGGATGAGTGAATGTGGAAGAAGGACTAATAGTACAAGTAGTGAGAACAGAAGAGGAAGCGATAGGATACTTCAACTTACAGAAACCTACGATAAAAACCAGTGGCAGAAGAACTTAAGTGGATACCAAGGAGGGATAGCGAAAAGGAAACTTTTTGTCTTTAACATCAAACCCACGCGCATCTTACCTAACTAATTCCCTTCTTTTATATTTACAGGAATTGAGAATAAGAAGAAAGGAAGAAGAAGTTCAAGTCTATGTTTGTCTCATCTATGTTGTCCATGTGATGTATGTACTTGTGTAAATATATTATTTAATCATTGTTCTATGTTATTACAATAAAATTGAGGATAGTAGAGAGTTCCCTCCCAAGCAAATAAAAATAGGCCCAGCAAACAAGGCCAGGAGAACATTCTGGACGCCTGGCAAAAGCCCGTCCCGCAACCCCAGAAGTTTTAGACGGATGGAATATAGGAGCTTCTTGGAATGCCGGAACCCCGGCAATCCAAAACTCTCTAGGGACATGCCTGCCCCAAGGCAAGAAGATCAAAACGGATCCTACTGCACGACCCTGAAAGTGCATAACTTGACTTGTGTTAAGAATACAAAGAGGCAGGGATGGAATGCGGGTCCCCAAAATAAAACAAACTTCACAATGTGACTATTTTGGGCGTCCATGATGTTCGGCAGGGCAAAATACACTTTGCCGTTCAAGCATTATCATTCGCGTCTCTTGATACTGAATACTAATTGTACTGTGGATCGGGCAGTTGTCAACATTCCAGTAGTTGAACTCGAAGACACTTCTGTGTGTTGGGTTCATGAAAGATTCTGATATTTTTGTGCGTCTTTAAAATTAAGGTAAAAATTAAATACTGGAAAGTTAAAAGAACAAACGAGAAGAAAAATCTACCTGATGGCATTGTTGCGAATCAGGAGATGTAGCTAAAACTGGATCGGAAGTTTGTTGAACAGTGTCTCTCGTAGGTCGAACTATTTTCTTTGACTGATGTAAGTCGGGTGGCCTAACAGATGTCCTCCGATATAATAATTTCAGACGTGAGAGGAAGCACCCAATGATCAAAACTACTAACATCAAGACTAACAGACAGACGACCATACAGACGAGTTATGTGTCCATATTCGTTGGAAGACAAAACCTTTTGTAAACGAACGTTCAATGACCAGATCTTAATATGGAGTACGTAGTACTCGTTCGAACCTTAAGAAATATCAATACATGCGATACTACTTCCTGAGAGTGTGACAAATGTCAAATCATCTACGACAACAAAACAGTGTAATTAGAAAATGGGGACTATCTTTCTTTCCTCTATGCTTTTGAAAATATTAAAATTGAAAACCTGCTAGCAAAAGTTTATTTTCCTCTTAAATTTCAACTCCAACTTGCTGCAATATTAACATAACGGAATATGGAAAATTGAAACTTTTCTCCCTCTCTCTCTCTCTCTCTCTCTCTCTCTCTCTCTCTCTCTTAAATGAAATAGAAAATGGATACAGACCAAGTTCTGAAACACACGCATAACCAATAGTCTTTGGTAACGGCCTTTCACCAGAATATCTGGATCACGCAGTATTGAAACTTTTACAATTAGTTTCTGGGAGACAGCTGATCTTTCCAGAAAGAAAATGGATCATTGATATGCTTTATCTAAAGACAAATCTCATTGTCAATGACTTCAATGTAAACGAACTTTGAATGCTAAGTCTACAGTTTTACATGTCTGCGTTGATGGAGCGTGGGAAAGAAAACAAAACATTGCTGATTGATGATGCAGCAAGGTAGCTGTTTCTGCCATGTTAATTTCATTGAGAGAAAACATTACTGGTTATTCTCTTATATTGCAGTGCAAAAGCTACAAAGTAGCGACGAACTTTTCAGGAAAGGCATAGGCCGGTTAAAACTCACGCTGGACCTTACTTATTAATTACACTAACATGAACTCCTTACTTCTGAGTATACATTAACTGCAAGTAACGACTTCTAAAACAAATAATAAGGAGAATACAGACACATTTCCATTCTATGCGAGCACTTGATGAAATCCTGTTGTGATCTGGGTTGTGTACCAGAATCACCACCATACTTATATCAAAATAGAATATGAAGAAACCATGTTCTTTGCGCATTTTAATTTTGTAAAACCAAACTGAATGCAACCCGAGTCTGGTTATATAATGTGTCTTGCTAATCGTTTATGCTCGAGGGTGGGTGTTGGAGTGACCAGTGGCTGCTTCACGGGAACCCTCAGTGTGGGTCACGAAGGGTCGAATCCTAGAAATGCTCACTGTGCCTTCCTTTTTGCATTCCCGAACAGACTCATCATACCTTACCAGTAATGACTAGGATTTATTTTCCGCATAATGGTGGCATGAATCGAATAATCCACTGAAAAATCGAAACTTCACTTTTTGGAGTACAATCAAGAAGCACCCTTTGTCAAGGATAATATTCATATTGTTCGGAATGTTTCATAAAATACCATTTCTGGATCTCGAATGAATGAGATAGATTGCCATGTGCCTGGGTATTGGCGATGTCCATAGTATGTAAGTGCTGTTGGTTTGACATCTGATGTCTGTGTGTGCCCAATTGTAAGTTCAGAGGTAAACGCGGAACATACTCATGCTGGTGGGTATAAGGACTGAACCTATGGACATGTTGCATCAAGTTGTACGGAAACGTTGCCGTCGATAGAACACTCTCCAACGCTGTTTGTTATTCATTATGCAGGGTGTTAAGGAACTAATTAGTTTCTGATGGTAACGATCCACGGATCCTAGCGTTTGAGGTCATAAAACATCAGAATATTTCACCCGAATTTTCAATTTCGTTAACAATTTCTTCATAATACCTGACGTAATAGTGGAACCGCGGTCAAGGTAAATTATAGGCGTCAGACCAAATCGAACAAATACAAACTTGACCAATGCATCTGCGATGGAATTGGCATCATTGGACCGCAAAACGAATAGTCAAATCTATCACATTTAAAATGTGACGAAAAGATCTGCTTGCGGGCTGGACCGGTCCGAAGACACTAAAAAAATGTAACTAAAAGGGACCGTTGAATTAGATGCATTTTTTTCAGAATATGGATTCATAACCTGGCATTGAAAGCGTTCTTTGCAGACTTTGAAAACCTGAGCTTTCATATTCAAAAATAATTATTTCGTAAGCAAAAGGATGTATGTTGCTGAAGCGGAACCATGATACGCTCCGAAACCCGATCCGTGCATCTGATTTATACGTTTGTATTAGAGAGAAAAGGGGGTTGCAAAATAAATATTTTGTCATACTCTGTAACTTATAAATTCTAAACAATATTCAATCTTTAAAGACATACTGGATTGCTACTCTTTTGAATTTCGGATCTTTGGTAAGGGATTTTCTGATGCTTCAATTGCTTTCGAAAGATAAAGATCCTGTTGTTGTAATTCCGTGATTTTTGTGGGTTCTTCATTTTCAAAAATGCATCTAATGGAAGGAATATGTAGTGTATCTGCCACCGTAGTGCTGCGTTGATCTGGTGGGAGAGTAACAGATTTCTGCTAAGAGCGTCCGAGAATGATTTCTTTGTAGAACTCATATTAGTTACATCAAAATCATAATTGTCAAAAATATTGCCAAAGAAGCAATTTTTCCATTTGAATTCTTCGTTGTTTTTAAATGAGTGAGCGCCGCGTTGTCACTGTAAACAGGGAATGGTTTTACATACAAGAGGGAATGGCAAGTTTTGATGACATTTTAGGCTGCTGACATTTCTAATGAAAATACGTTGTAAAGTGTTTCTGGATTTGTCAAAGAGCGAGAGCAATATGCGGTTGGATGAAGTTGATTATCGGGGCCTTGCTCTAGGAGACAGCTCTCATAACCGAAGGCCGAAGAGTCAAGCCAAACGTGTGATGTTTCTCTGTAGAGAAAGTTTGTAAACAGGTGCTGTGGTAACTAAATGGTTTAAGGCATAAAAAGATTGTTGGACCTCGATTGTTCACCGAAAAGTTCCCGACTTAGGCAATAATTTTGTGAAAGCTCGGGCCAAAATTCCGAAATCTGGTATATTTTGACAAGAAATTTCCTATGCAAAGAAATTCTTTAATTTTACGTTTGGTTTTTGGCTGTGGAAATTTGACACTTGCCGAAATTAATTTAGGGTACATTTGTACAGTTTGTCAAGACACAATTGTACCAACTATGTGATCACAGAAATTCTGCTTTTGACGGCTTAAGGCGGATGTTAGCTGCTCTTAAACTTTCAAATAGTTCCGGAATGACTGCAAGACTTTGAACATATGATTTTGCATGGACCGTAACATCATCTAAGTACGTAGACAAAAGGGAACCTGGAATGGCAACCATAACTAGTTGCATCATGAACGTAACCAAAGAAAGGCTAGATTTCAACCCCATTGGCGACACGAGATACTGGTAGGTTCCGAGGTATCCTACTGAAAATGATGTCTTATCACGTGGCCCTTTTGCAAGTCTAATTTGGTAAAAACTGGAAGAAACCTCAAATTTCTTCAGGAATTCATTTCCGAAAATATTTGATATTACCTTGTCGATATTTGAATATCCACTGTATGTATCTTAGAGTTCAGTATACGCAGATCCTAGAGGAAACGTTGTGAGGAGTCTGGCTTGCGCATAAGAAATACAGAGTGATTGTACCTTGATGTACCGACTTCATGAATCATTTTATTTTTATTTTTTAAGTTGAGTCCGTATTGCCTCTCAAAGATGCAAAAGGAGAGGGACGGGGCGGACAAAAAAGGTTCAGAAACTGTTGTGACCATTTGTTTTCTACTAAATGCGTTGCACAAAAATAATCGTCATTCCACGAGAAACAGTCACTGTATTCACAAACTAATGCTAAAATTTCCTTTTTTTCTTGGTATGTCAAATAAGGATTTATTTTTATCTGTTTCGGATCTAAATACTGTTTATACTTTTCGATGCGCTTCTAAATGTTTCCCCTTTCTTTCTTGGTTAACTTTGACATAGAGTTAGGTCGACGAAAAGAACCTGCCGGGGAGTGCGGAGGCTCGGCCACCTGAGTTGGTGATCTCACCACCACTTTGGAAGGAAGTTCTTGTCCAATTTCGAAACATCGGGCAATAAAACTCTCCTATTGCTATTATTCTGAAATTTGATTGGGAGTAATGATCCCTGTAGGTGCCTCAACATATTTTATTTAAAATTTCGGAATTATATTCAAAAAGAAGAAATTTAATATTTTACACATATTGCGATTGGCACGTATTTTCGAGAGCTCGGATTCAACGTTACATTCTGTGTTGTGACAAACGAAGGGGGGTGGCAGATATCCTGACTTGATGTAATCCTGCAATAGACATTTGATACGTAGGGACGCGAGTTGACGCTAAGACCTTCTAGTGTTCCTGGTTGATGTTATTAAACTTATTAGATTTATTAGAAAGTGATAACTGAAAAACATGCTTATCAAAGTAATCGGTACAGAGAAGTGTTGATGGCTGATCGGTCGATTGAACATTTTTTGAACGTTTGCCTAAAATTACAACTCGCGATTTTAAGATCTAATGTTGCTACTTAATTACATATAATCTTTCCGCCATTAATTCTTTGTAAAATGCTAAGTAGTTTCATATGTTTTGCTGAGGGTATCACCAATCGGAAATCCAAAAGATTGCCTTGGGGTCTCCAATCCAATCCGGGAGACCAGTTTAGTTAATATATCTGGGCACGTACAAAGTATAAATGGACATGTTTGAGAAGATGAATCTTTATAGTATGAAGTGGGTTCCTATCACATACTGGCAAATTTAATTTCAATTTGCTCTATTAGTCGGTTTGGTCGGTCCTGCAGCATGTCAATCGCAATCAAAGTGATTTCATTGCGAACATCTTCTACATACTATAGGAACCCTAGGTGAACTAAATGGAGTGTGCCATTTTCTACTTGATGCACCTGTCGTGGAGATGCTCCGATCGTCTCTGTTGTTTATCAAACTGTGCATTATAAGGATGAAAGCTCTTATTAAAATTTCTGGTGAGGTCCCTGGAAATTGTTTCGGACTGCACGGCTGTTATAAGCAGAAATCCTATTCTGGTTGGTTTTCCGCCTCTGTTGGAGAACTGTAGTTAAGCTGCATGTCAAGATGTTTCATTTGTGCAAAAAGGTTATCTATTTCGGACTGAGATTGTGCTATTTATGGGGAAGCATTTTGGGTTGCTTTCTGCTGTGTCTTAGCCCCTTGCAAATTCCGAATCTCATTTTGAAGATGGGCCAAAGCAAGACCCGTCGAGTTGGGAGTAGTCAGTCGTAAGGACGGGACCTCATGATTTGGCAACAAACACAACTGATTCAACTCTTGGGTTTCTATTAACTTGCGCCGTTCAAGAGACTCGCGCTTATGGTCTATTGCATGGAGTGCAGAGATAAGTTTAGCTATACATTTAATCGACTCATCTGTTACATCCTGTGATATGTGTGAACGGAAACACTGTATAATGTACAAAACTAACATCTGTTCCGTTATATCGGGAGTCAGGGAACGAATCAATTGACCCTTGTTTATTACGTATTTATACGAAGTCTTTATGACTGTTTGTTTACAATTCCTGATTATTTCGTCAATTTTGTACGGGGGTGACATGCCACGAAACAAACAGTCATAGGGACATATTTCTCTCTTTATATCTCGCTTTGTTTTGTCGAAGGAAGTGTGGTCAATTTGTAACAAATTATAGAAATCTCGAGCCGTATCTATGATACATCTGGCTAGCATTTCTTTTGTTTTAGCGTTGACCACTTCTGAGATTTGCTACTTTTTTCAAACTCTTAAAAGAAGCGATCGATTCGATCCAGCGAGTCTTCACTGAATTTTCGCAATCATCATAACATGGTATTTAACATCCAGTGCTAAATAGAACAAGCATTATTATATGAAAGAACTCAATCTTGCGTTTAAGCAAAGAAATAAGTGAAATGTGGTCAAGATATCTAGGAAATCGGTTGTCAAATTTGATTTTTCTGGAGCATGTTTTGGAGTAGAAACAACAGTGAGAAATTCAAAATCCGGTATTTGTTTATCTTGTTATTGCCATATACTAGTTAAACGAACACCATGCAGTTCGTGTACGTGAGAGAAAATCTTCACGATAACAAAGAAATAAAAGTAACGTGCGTGCATCAAATATAAACTTGTGGATTCTAGTAAACAGAAAACACACCTGAGGAGATTAAATTCAATCAACTCTTTCTCCAATATGAAACCTTGTTTACTATGTGTGTAAAGCTAAAACAGACAGAGGGCGCGATTTATGTTGGGAAAAGAAAACCCGACTCGGGATCGTTACTTAATTTTGAAAAAGGGGTTCAAAAAGCTACACCTACACCATGTAAATTTGTCCTTTGTGATGACAAATCACTTCGATTGAGGGTCGTAGCTTTAAATAGAATTTTGCTACAAATGCACTGCAATGCTAATTGGACGCTGTATGGATCATTTTGGTAACACTTTCTCTCGGACAAATAACATACTAATACCTAACAAACCTTTTGTAGAACACCTAATCGTACAGAACTAATACTGGGTTTTGGAAGAAAACTCGTGTTCTGAGATGACTATCTATTGATGTTATAAGGAAAGAATCAACTAAGATTGAACAGAAGCTGACGACAATAACACGCAGGTTTTTTTACAGGCTAAGGGAGAATACTATAATACAAGACGACGGACGTGGTGAGCATGAGAATATGAGAAGGACGAAATATAAAGAAACTAATATTCATACCTTGGAACTGCGGCCATGAACCAAACCTCTCTGCTGCAAAGATGAAGACGGGTTGAAACCTCGGTCAGTCGTCGTACTGCAAGTGACCCCTAAATACAAGGCCTTCTTCTTATCTTCTCAATTCGAACTGGACGAGCTGGTTCAGACCCGAAACTTGGCCACGACGGTGGACCAGATTCACGAACGGCCTAGAGGTATCAAAATGTTTTCGTTTTATGCAAAACTCATTCACTGTCTTCTCGATGTCATCCAATCACGCAACTCCATGTCTCCTTCTTTGAGTGTAGTATCGTCTCCTAAGAGCAAATCGTACCAAAGCTGATCCATTAGTTTAGGAAATCTATACTTTGCTTGGTTGAGTCAACTCCTAAGTAAGACGAACTCTGGACTGTTACGTAGGTGCTGAAGTAAATTATCATTTTACGTGTGAGGTTTGCTGATTCACTGTCCATGAATTTGATATTTTACTGCAAATTTACTCTTACCATGCTTGTCGTTGACTGAAAACTCATTTTATAATTTCTCACCTGTTCTGGTTTTTAAATACACACAAATGAATATGATTGTTTTAACGAAACACACTTTTCAATTCTTTCTTTGCTTAAACGCAAGATTGGGCTCTTTCGTATAATAAAGCTTGTTCTATTTAGCATTAGGTGTTAAACATAGAGCTTATAAAAAATAGAAAGAGCCTAAGGTTGGTTTCTGGGCGAGGGGTGTGAAACCGGTGGGGAGCACAGGAAAATACGGTGCGCACACCGTTGCTAACCAATACGACTCGGACGGAAATGTACGATAATGTATGTTTAAATACGATATACAATATTAACTTGTACGATCTGCTCCAAATGTACGATAATTCAGTAGACGTTCAAGATAAATCGTTTATGCTTCTTTTACGAGAGAAATTAGCATATAATGGAATACTTCATAAAAAATCTTCGTGCGGAGTGTACGATACAAGAAGCAAAAATACGATAATTTAGAGTGTATTGCACTATCCTTATAATAGAAATGGTTGGAAACCATGTGCGTAGGACCTATAATGACGTAGTGTGTTTTTATATGACGTAATAATAATATCACGATAATTTAAATGTGCATGTAATTTTTTTAGCGTAGAAGTGCTATAAACGTTAAAGTGCCGACTTGTGCAGTATATCATTGTCGTTTAAAGACGGGAGAAATAAATAAATAATGCAGTTAGAAGTGGAAAGCATCGAGAAATCACGTTCCACAGGTGAACTTTTCCATGCATAGTATGTTTCAGTACTATTTGTCTTTTAGGCCCATCTTTAGTATACGTCGGGCGTTCAATTTGGAACCATATATGGAGCAGTCACAGGTGGTGTCTGTCAAAGGTGATGTGCATTGCGTATAATGAAGGAAACTATCTAAACTAGCTTTTTCTAACCCGTCTTCGTTCGTTATCGCTTACTCCACATACTGACCATAATTTTTGTAGCAAGACATCAATTGTGAATGGAAATAAACGTCACTATGACGTAACATTTTAATGAATCCTTTATTCGGATGAAGTATCTTCATAATTTCGAGCGTTAAATATAGTGTAAATCGAAGAAATAGTTATGTTGTCGGCCTCTGTTTAGTATACGTCGGGCGTTCCATTTGGAAACGTAAATGGAGCAGTCACAAGTGGTGTGTGTTAAAGGTGATTTGCATCACAAATAATAAAAGGAAATATCGAACCTGG
>JAGDQP010064878.1:1126-11504 GCA_022664845.1 Lepisma saccharinum | reverse complement strand
ATAATGTTGTACTGTCAAACTAAATTTCATTATTCTAGCGGCAGCCGTTTAGGCTGTGTATTCTTTAAAATTTTAGGGTTTGGCAGCCATTTTGAATCCAAGATGGCGACCTTTTCAAAATGTCGGAATTTTTCCTTTATGTACTTACCATCCTCTACCTTCATACCAAATTTCATGTTTCTAGCTTACTCCAAACACCCTAAACAATATGATGAGTGAGTCAGTCAGTCAGTCAGTGAGTGAGTGAATGAGTGAGTCAGTTAGCCTAAAATGTGCAATTTCACGGGTCCACAACTAGAACATAGTTTGAGATACGAATATGAAATTTTGTACATCTGCACATATTTACCATATCTCCTTAACGGCAAAAGCTCATATTCCTATCTTTAACATCTTTTTTCTTACGGGGCCCCTAAATCGTCGATTTTGCCATAAACTCTTGTTCCTGTATAACATGCTTCTGGCAGTGCTGACGTTTTCTGACGCGAAGAACTTGGCTCATGCACTGCCGTGCATGTTGATCTGTCAATAGAAAGTTTGTTTCAAGCATCGACGGAATTTTGCACACTTGCAAATTTGTTTGAAACACGGAAAAAATTACAGGACATACTGTTATTTGAGTGACTATCGAACGTGTTGTAAAAACACGGTCGTTTTCAATAGAAGTGGGCGTTGTCTACAAGTTGTACTGTTGTACACACGATACCTGTGCCTCTAACGTAATGAATGAACACTTCTTTCAGAAGGTGACATCCAAACGTCTTGTAATTGTGCAGATAACGGTATTCTGTTATTTTTTTTCGTGACGTATGAGCTATTTGGGCTGTTATACCAAAGATTACTAGAACCATTTCATCTCAGTTCGTTTTCAATAACTCGTACCTTTATATCCTGAAATGGTCAGATATCGATTATATCCTATGTTTAGAGATATCACTGAAAACTTGCTATATTGACTAACTATTAGAACATATACCATTTCTAAACGTAATAGACCACAATCACTCATGTGCTAATGAAAACTCATTATTAAGCTACAGTGAACATAGATCTCATAAAATTCACCTCATGTATCGCCACCTCCAAGCCTCTTCAGTGTAACGCCTACGTAATATGCAACCCAACTTGCATGGAAAGGATAGTGAAACTATCGCAATTTCCCCTCTTACTGAAAAGTCAGAATTCGTGTCTTTGTAAATTAAATAATAAAGAACTTGAAAGTTCGCTAAACTACTTTCCGATAGAACATGTCTTCATTTCACAGAAAATAATAGAAACATCTCTGCAGGTTGCCACAACATTTGTTCTTGAGGTAATGATATATTTCCTTTTCTCTGACCCTCATAATTTCATTCGCGCGCTCTCTTTCCTTTGTTTTAGTATGTCTAATACGTAACTGTACAAAATAATTTAGCTTACAGGTAAAAGAGTTTAATGAACTCATCTTGCACAATCTGAACATTTTTTTAAAATTTATACATGGCCTTTAGGCATCTTTGGCTCAGGCCGTACAATTTGAACTGTTTACCTCCTACCTCTAAAATGATAAAATCTTACAATGCAAATTGAAAAGAAAACGCAATGTGTTTGTGATACAGAAATCAAACTTCATGGAGGTAACTTATAGTAAAAATTCAGCCAAGGCCTGCCAGAAATATTTCGTTTAATTGGGTTTGGCACGGCCAATTCAGGGACTCTTAAGTGCTACTTTTTCTGGTTACTATGACCGGGGTTCACTACTTCTTTATTCAAGTAGCTGGGTCAATACTGGGAATCGAAGTCACAAGTCAGGATCACTCACATCGAAGTAGACAGCATTGACCACTTGTCTCGGATCGATTCATTTATGACCAAATTTCCCTGAAAATGCGTTCCCGGTGAAGGAGTGGTTTCACTTTTCGACTTGTGATTCAGGGGTCCGGGATAACGTTCCCGTGGGGACAATAGTGGTTCGGAGTCCACTGAAAGCTATTGGGCTTTAGTTCCTTGTCCTTTCATAGGTCATTACCATCATTTCGATCCGATGGTAGGCCGTGGCAAACCATCATGGTTCTCCTTGCCTTCGTGTTACAAGCCTTCCTTCTGGCCATCCTCGTGTTATTTCTCCCTTGCATAGACATCTCGAACACACACGACGCTCTTCGGAACGATATCGGCCAGTGTCGATTGATATCACGCAATGACATCTTCATCGAGTGATATTTCCGCAAATATAATATTTTAAGTTGCCAAGATTTTAGTAGTCATTTGTCGGCCTACTCGACAAGGAGTGCCACCTCGGTATTCATTGTACATTACCCATAACTGAGAGTGTTGATATAATGGCTTTTGACGATTTAGTTATCAGGTGTCCTTACTGCAAGAGAAAAAGTTAATTGACGGTGAATTTTTGATCTGATCTAAAATCAGAGTTTGTTATTAGCTTGTGGCAACAATGGTGGATTAAGCTATTTGGGGACCCCGGGCTATTGACTCCCTCTCTGGGATGCACACTCTGTTAGGGCCCCTTGTTAACCGTCCCCTGTACTTGTGCGGATAACAATTTTACCTTTAGTGGCACCCCTGAATGAGTGGGGCTCTGGGCTTCAGCCCCTTTTATACTCCCTCTTAACCCGGTTCTGTATGGCAATCAGAGTACTTTGGTAATGTTAGGGAGAAAAGGAATCATTACTAATTGTGGTATTCGGTGGCGCTGCAATTTCTGACAAAAGTCGCACATACATCAGGAGTAGTGACGAATTCGATAGGGGGTACATGTCGGGGTAAGTTGGCCCTGCTTGTGAAGCATATGATCAGGGTAAGACGGCTCATGCTTGTATCATAGAAAACAATTATAAATCAATATTTGAAGTTACTGTAGGTATAGGGCCTACGTATATTGATTAATTACCTCGTATTGAATAACAATGCTTTGGTGAGAAACAAAGAAGTTAGTACTTTACTTTGAAAATACGATAAAAGGTGCCTGGTAGCCACGAACAGTTATTTTAAACACATTTCTGAATAATCAAGAAATAAAAATATAGAGTCTACAATAATGCACCAGAATATTTGCCCCTCACTAAATCCGTTTCCTCAACAGTTTTAAATGTATTGTTAGTCTTCATTTCCAAAGAAAAGTTAAAGTCCAAATTCTAAATGCTTCGTAACATTGCTGATACAGTGATGGTGATATTTATAATCTTTGTTATTCTCGGACTTAATGTTTATCAATTGGCATCTATGGTTTACGATCAGGAAAGAGATGGACAAGGATATGAGGAAGGAAGCCTTCACAGTCTTATCAGCAGGAACCAACCCGACATGTGCCTGGTAAGACTAAAGGAAAACCGTAGGAAAATCCCAATCATGATGGGCGACTATTGCATTTAATGTCTGTGCCTTCAGTATTGAGGAATGTGAAGAGTAGAGAAGGAAAGAGAAGAAAAAGTTCAGACAACAGTCGAAGATTGGAATTTGGAAAGACGCCACACGCAAAAAGATTCTTAAAAAAAAGTTACAAATATCTGTGGCAACTATGGTGGATATCGTTATAAATCATCAGACGGAAAAGACGTTTCATTGCGTAAAATGTCAACTGTGGTTTCATGAGAACTGTTTTGGGGATATAATGTTGAGTGGTGAATGAAGAAGTGTTTGCGTTGGAAAAAAATAGGATTCACCAATTACATACTTTAGGATTCATCTGCTGTTTCGAACATTGCTCATCGCTTATTATGTCACATTTCTGTAACAATGTTTATTTAAGGCTTTTTTAGACAAATAGTAGGTTTCGTCTATCCTTTCAAACACAAGCAAATCTAAGTAATCTCAAAGTGTTATTTCTGCACCAATGCTTAGGTTATTCTTTGTTAATTAGAAAGTTCGCTATGGGACCATCTTTGTCCATGATTTTTTTGACAAAGGGCCATCTTTGCACAGGGCTGTGTAAAGACGGCCTCCTTCGCACATAACAGAATTTTGTTTCATTCTGTCATTAATATAGGTAAAATCTAAAATGTTACTGTCACTTTGTGAAGCTAAGATAGCAACGTAATAAACAGTACCTTTGATACCTAGCTACATCTGTTTATTTAGTTGCCATTTCAGAATTTTCTTAAGGAAGGCTATCTCTGAACAACTGACTATACTGAACAAATATCGTACCACGCCAATGTCGATCGATGTTTATTAGACCGGCCAACTATGATCAATATCCGCTTTATTGGCCCAGTATTTGGACAATATTGGCCCAATTCCTTGTGCTGCTTGGGTTACTTCCGTTCAAAAATTGTCTAGTGCTGAGTTCTGTAGCCACGAGGGAGGAGTCGTAGAGTAATCGTGGGTGGGATGACACTTTAGTAGCCAATGCGAGCTACGTAGTAAAAGCGTGAGCTCTCGCTGATTGCTTGTGCACTTTCCACTTCAGCCCACGCGCTAGCCAAACCCCTCTCAGAGGTCTACAGAACTCGGAACTGCACAATACATATATTTGAACAGTGACGCGCACAACGATTGAACAAAGTAAAAGTCAGCGAAGCATGAACGAATATATGGGGTTGGTGCTGCACTTCAAAGCAGATTACACAAAAATCTCTGCTTCACCCTAACCTGCTTTTTTAGTGTGCGAGTGTACTTAGGTAGAGGAACCAAAACCGACCAAGTACAGTAGTTTCAGCATTCACTCAGACACATTATCGAAGTTGGACTGCATGATTGAGAAAGGCAGTAAATTTCAAACTGTAGTTAAAAACATTCAATGTGCGTAATCGATATAACATGAAGATGGACGTTTGATGTTAAGATTTGGAGAAATTGGACCCTCGTACCCCCAGCTCATCCCCTTTGACCCTTTTACTCACTACTTTACGAGCTAAGAGAGGAAGAAGAAGAGTCGAACACGTGACAGAACAAGAACAGCTATGAAATACCGTGACAACTACCTGAATGTCTCTCAAAGTAATAAATTACGTTGAGGGTGAAGAACACGGAAGAACTGTCACCTACATCTGCTGTCGGTTGTCTACACTGACTCTCAGCGTTAAGCTTTTGCTCCAGAGCTCTCGCTCTCGGTATCATACTAAGATTAAAGACATTTGGCAACGACCCACTAGAGAAAGGGGGCAAAAAAACTCTGCTTCCTTGTCTACGAAATGAAAAACTGAAAGAATGTCTGTAAAAAAAGAGAGGATGTCAATAAGAGTTGGGGGAAGGGAAAAGGAGCACATAGAAGAAATAATCTTTTAATATTTTCCTTCAAAATTGCATTGTACTGGAAATATAGTAGACAAATTTTAAATGTATATCATCCTTGTAGAGATGTAATCTGTTATAATTACTTGAAGAATCTGGTTCCAGTCATTTATACGAAAATCAGTTGATTTGTTACTAAACAGATTTTCATAATGAAAGTTGTATTTAGAAACTTTCTTGATGGACTGCTCCCGTCTCAAAGTACATTGCAATTTCTTAATGTACAGCAAAGTTTGGATTAATGTTCGTATTCAGGCAGTGGGTAGCCTAAGCTTCTTTCCAGCGAAAGACTGAACAAGTACAGTCGGGAAGAAATGTAACAAGAAGACTGTCTTGTGCGCTTGGGAAGACCCGTAACGTTGTAGGAAACATTGAATCAGGCAAAAGTATGCTTATTCTCTCTTTTTATGTATTTTTAACCTTTAGGATCGCTTGTTCACCTTTAAAACGCTTTCTTTTTTTATGCTAGTCTTGAACTATTCAGACGTTGGCGCATTTTGTACATTAATTTAATGTACCGGCATATGGAATGAAGGGACGAGAAAGAGTAGTGCCTATCTGTTGAATTGGTATTTGGATTTTTATGGAAATTTGGAAATAAAGTTAAGAGACATATTTTCTATTTTATTTCCATTCTTCCAATAAAAGTAGATACTACCTGTTTATCAATAATTTAAGTCATCTCAAGATAAATCAATAATTTCTAGCTCAGATACGAAATATTAACTTTCGTTTTAGTTTCGGAAGTAATCCAGCTATAATTGGTAACAAAAACAAAACACTATGCATTCATAAGGATGAAAATTAATTCAAGTATTGGAGAATAGAAATACCCCATTTAGGGTTTCAGATCATGTGAAAGTTGTCTCTATTATTACAGAAACATTGACAGTATTTCCGTTTCAATGTCGTATGTTGTGTTTTTGTCTTCAATATAATGTGTGTGTGTGTGTTTTTTTTCAAAGTAGATAGCACAAACTTTTTTTTTGTGTGTTTTTATCGGATAATTTGTGTAACTGAATTCTATAAGCTGCATGTATACATATACTTTACACTTTCCTTGAAGTTTTATTTTTTTTTCAAGAAACAAACTGATTTTTAAGGGGTGAACATTTTTCTCTAAAAATATACACTTCAGTTATCTCGATTTTATGTATTGCATTAATAATTCGAGGTGTGCCTATTTAAAAACGAGACGGCCTATTAGAATTCTGATGGTTATCCCCTTTAATCTACTCCCCATTCTCACTTGTGCACTGATCCAGTCTTGTTTCCCACTGGTAGAAGGCGTGGAACAGATCAGTTTCTCTGAACTGTTTTAACACAGCAGCCTTTTCCTTCTTTACTGCATCAACTGACTCAAAACGGTATCCTTTAAGCACAAATTTCACTGTAGGGAAAAGATATAGGTTGCAGGGTGCAAAATCGGCCGAATATGGAGGATGTTCTAGTGTGGCGAAACGTTTTTTTGGTCAAAAAATGTTTCACAGAAAGTGTAGTGAAATTTCCTTGCTGCGTTCTTTTCGCTCTGGTGTGTGAACCCTAAGGACCATCTTGGCACAAACTTCTTTCATGTTGAGATCCTGACACAGAATTATCCACACAGTATCTTTGCTAATACACACGGCTTCCACTGTCATTCGGACACTGCGTATCAGCTGGACACAGAAGAAGTGTTAAAGAGAATATTAAAGAGACGAAAGACACTGCAAAAATAAAGAAGAGGAAAAGGAACTGGTTAGGGTATTGGCTGAAGGAAAAAGAGTAAGAGTAAGAAGACGAATCTAACTTCTTCGTCTTGAGTATTAAGGAAGATATATCGGATGGTGTGACAAAGAGGAAAGCGAAAGATCAGGATACATATAGATGACTTAACATGCCTTCAAGCAGTGTTCGATTTTTCTCGGGAGAGGGGAGGCTGGAGATTTTTCCTGGGGCCTGAGGATTTCGTCCCCTGTTGTTGATTCGGAATTTCATTCCATCCAGGGATAAAATCTTTGTATTTCTATCCAAACAGGTAGTAAGTTGTAACTTACCAGCAACTAGTAGCTTTAGGATCCCTCCTTCGTAATTTATAACAAATCGAACACTGGCTTGAGGGATCTGTTGCTTTTGGCAGATTACTACTGGTGACGTGCCGTTTGGATGTTCTGAGTTTACTCAGGAATGTGTTTGAAAAAAGGAGCAAGAGAGAGGGAGAGAGAAAGAAACTGAATAATCACAATAAGTATTATAACCAGTCTTGCGAGACACTCATTTTACGACAATTTTGCCACGTACAGGCAATATAAACTATAGACGTTTTCAAAAGCATCGCTGAATGGGAGTGAGAATACAATGTGCCATGGAAAGGAAGATTTGGTGGTGGAAATCATAAATAATAATTAGAGTAACATTTGTAGCTTTCTACAAAGATAACAATATTTACGTTTTACATTTTATGGGTACATAATATGTGTACATCGGACACACCTGATAGGATTAGGAGGTACAAAAGTAAAATATCGAATCAAAGAAAAAATACATGCTGTTATATTTCAAAAGCCATTAAAGTATATTCCTTGCAACATCTTTGAAACATTCATAAAGCAGTAGCTGCAGCAATGAAAATTTGGGAAGCTAGAGTAGAAATATAATGATGATGTGTGGTAATGGACTTACGTTACGGTGGATAGGGTTAAGTTTATTTCATCAATATATCTTGCATCTTTTACATTATACTTTCCATATTTTGAAAAGAACAATGTTCTACGGGAAATGCATCAGGCAGAGTGAAAAAGTCAGAAACTTGCAAAGAAGTTTTAAAATAATGTAAATCTTCTCGTTCAAGCTGCCCATGGAACGTTGAATAACAAACTCTATAAGAAAAACATTTGCGGACAAAGCTGTCAGTTTTCAGCATCAAACAGGTACATGAACTATTTTATAACGAATTGAGACTTCGAGAAATGAGTGGAAAGTGAAAAAATCAATGACAGAGAATCTTCAATTCACACACTGTAAAGAGGAACATCATTAACCACTAAAAATTCATGCACAACTGCCGGAGCAACTTTAAGCAAAGTATTGGACTGATGCGAATGAAACGTCCGCCCTCAGGTGCGTCAATATCCAAAGGCCAGAAAAATGAAAACTACATTACCTAGTTAATCAAAGTAGTCGCCGGCTACATCCGCATATTGTTGCCATCGTTCAGCTAAAGATTAGATTCCATGGCGAAAGAAGTCTGGAGTCTGCGATGCGAAGAAATCCTCAACTGCATGTTGCACCGTCCGATCATCAGGGAAGGTCTTCCCTGCCAAGAAGTGGTAGTCAATGGGAGAAAGATTGGGGGAATACGGCGGGTGAGAAAGGGTTTCATACTGCAACTCATGGAGAGCCTGCACCGTTCTTTGCCCGACGTGTGGGCGAGCGGGACGGGCGTAATCCATTGTGCTGTTAGCGCCCATAAAATTCATCTTATCTTATCGTGTGGGTGAGCATTGTCATCCAACATGAGGACACCATTCTGTTGGATAGTTGTGGACAACTTTGTCGTGCATTTCATGGAGTTCAGCACTGTAATGATCTATCGGGAGGTTTCATCTCGCCTGAAAAAGACATGATTGATCACTGCCACCCTGGACCACCATACCAACAACATCACCTTCCGTGGGTGGAGAGGTGGTGTAGAACACAGTCCTGGACATTGATCACGATTCAACGATTGTACTGACCGTTTATAATTCTCATAGTATATCCATTTTCTATCTGAAGTGAAAATCCGATGCAGGAAACATTCCCTCTTCCTTACACTAAAAAAACTGCACACCTCCAGACGGCGTTTCTTGTTGGCTGGTGTCAACTCATGTGGCACCCAGAACCAGAAGTCCAATTTTTTCACCTTAGCGATCGCACGGAACCGCTGACTGACAGTGATATGGTGTATGCCTAACTCGTCTGCAATTGCACGAACACTTTTCCGAGGGTCCGCTTCCACGGTGTTCCTAGGCAGCTTATCCGAACATAATGTTGGTTGGTGCCCACGGTGCTTATTTTGCAATGTTGTATCACCGGAACGAAATATGACAAACCAACGGCGAATGGTGTGTTCATTCACCATTCCTGTTCCAAATGCACTGTTAATGTTCTGACGGCTTTACGGATTGCTGCCCCAGTTTTAATTCATAAAGAAAAATCACTCGTAGTTGTGTGTTCTCTATTGTACACTTTCATAAGACTGTGTTCAACAACTCACTGTCTTCTGACTATGTGGGTAGCCCAGCCTTTGCTGGACGTAAATACAGAGTTTGTGATGTTAGACGCGTGACCTCAGTCGATCCCTGTGTTGTGCTGCTGAGGTGCGTTTCCCACCAGGTGCCAAAGCGGTCATTTGATTCGCACCAACCCAATATTTGTGACTGGTATTACGCAATAATCAACCTTCTATACAAAACTTAAATATATAGCAACCAGAGCAACGCGTCAATTTTTCTATTTATCTAATTCCTAACAGTAATGGCCAGACAGGTGCCTAGAAGTTGCTTAGGGAAACTTAGGGTCTTCGAGGGGGGGGGGGGGCCCGAGATCTGTCTGGGTGTGAAAGTTACGTAAAATGCATATAATTTTGCAAAAAATTATACTAATTTTACATTTAAAAAAATGAATTTCGAGGGGTCTGGTATTGACTGAACATGACATTTCAGTTAGCTAACATGGTGACGTATTTATTTTCTCGAGATTTAAAAGTACATGCAAAATAAGACTTTTCCTTCAATTTGTCTTATTGATAATGGGTGTTTTGAAAGTGTTTTATTTCCATTAGAAATGGGTTTTGGGTTGCAAGATTTTGCGAGGTAATGAAGTGAGTGCTATACTTCTTGAAAACTTGGAAAAAATCGCAAGAATTTAGGTACTTTGCTATTTCAGAGAGACGACGACATCCACAAAATGATGTCTCTTCTACTTCTGCTCTACGTCTATACCGTAGAAGTAGCCAAATTATATCAGGATATCCAAAGGACACAGGATAACATAATTACACGAAAATTTACATTTAAAATGCCTTGCAGAAATTGTCAGGAGCTTAGAGCAGGTTTTCTGGACGAAGATTACTTATTTTGCTGAAAAACTACAACAGTGCCCTAAAATATTAAAAAATAACAAA
>JAGDQP010064877.1:0-11504 GCA_022664845.1 Lepisma saccharinum | reverse complement strand
ATTATGGCCGCTAGCGTGTTAATTATATATATATATATATATATACAGATGCTTATCAGAATAATGGAAACACCTCTAGTTGGCAACACGTCAGATGTATGGATGGGTTTGCAGTGGTGTCGTGGCGACCGCAGCGCCGGACTGCTGGTGGTGGTGTGTTAGGTCGGTCTCCATACTACGTCAGGCGTCGTGGAACAGGAGTGTGCAGTGGCTGCAGCAGACGGAGGTAGTGTAAAATGGGAGACCTCTCAGAGTTTCAAAGAGGGCAAATTGTTGGTGCGCTGTTATGTGGAGTGAGTGTGACAGCAGCGGCTAGTGTGTCGCCAGGGACAGTGTCGAAGGTGATGACGGCTTACAAAACACACGGGAAAACCACATCGGGGAAGCGGAACAGTGGGCGGAAGAAAAGCATCAGTGACAGGGCACGCCGGGTATTAAAGCGCATTGTCACGCGGAACCGTCGTGCCACTGCGGCGCAAGTGACGGAGGAACTCAATCAGCACCTCCCCCAACCTGTTTCGACAATCACAGTCCGCCGCGAATTACATGACATGAACTTACGGGGTCGTGTTGCACGGGCCAAACCTCTCATCAGGGACCAGAACGCTTTAGCACGCCGCAAATGGTGCCGCGACCATGCAACTTGGACCGTTGACGACTAGAAACGTGTGGTATGGTCGGATGAGTCACCATTCACCCTATTCCAAACCACGGGCCGTGTTTATGTGTGGAGAACGCCCAAAGAAGCGTATGATCTGCAGTGTCTCCGCCCAACTGTGAAACATGGCGGCGGCACGGTGATGCTGTGGGCCGCAATATCATGGTTTTCATTGGGTCCTGTGGTCACACTTCGCGGACGCATCACTGCCAACGATTATGTCGCAATTTTAGGAGACCACTTGCATCCTATGGTCCGGATGTTGTTCCCGGACAATGACGCCATAGCTGCAATTGCTCTCTCCAAGTGCTCCACTTCCCATGTTTGTCTTCTAAATGTTCTCGTGTAGTTACGTGGCATCTGAAAAAAAAATCAACACTTTATAAACAAAAT
Source organism: Lepisma saccharinum (assembly GCA_022664845.1). Lineage (NCBI taxonomy): Eukaryota > Metazoa > Arthropoda > Insecta > Zygentoma > Lepismatidae > Lepisma > Lepisma saccharinum. The sequence continues at coordinate 10,453 of JAGDQP010064877.1, read as the reverse complement.
ATTTTTAACATACACATTTCTACTTACTTAAAATTATTTTATATTAAGTTGTTTTGTTTGTCTTTCCGTCATCACTCCATCCCCTCTTCCTGAACCACCTTCCCCTGAACTATGATGAGTAAAATAATTTTAATAAAATTTCAAATCTGAAAATCATAAAATGAGTTTTTGTTAAATAAAAATAATATATTGTGCCGCCCTAAAAATTAGTAAATAAGAAGTCGAAAAAACGTTCAAAGTTGGCTTAAACATTAAAATTTAAAACTTACGTGAAATATTATATTTGTTTTACTGTATAACAGGAAATTTCGCAGCTATGAATGTGTTTGTTTTCTATTTTTTATTTACTATTTTCACGGGACGGGACGGGACAGGATTCATAATTACGAGGCTTACCCACTGTTCAATCTATCCAGCCCTGTATTTGAAACGTACCCTGTGTCGCTTTCACGGGACCTATTGTCTCTTGCCCATTTTCCCCACGTAAATCCACGTACCCATATTTCCCCGAATGACTCAACTCATATTACCCCATCTTGCTATATTTTATTTAGGTTTGCAACACTGTTCGTACACGATTGTGCAACGCGCGCCGTGCCTTGCGAACAAAGGAAACACCTTGGGCTCTACACGTGATTAACAATTTTTCATAATTGTTTTATATATTCGGACAATATCTTATATTCTATAGGTACAGAATAACAACAAACATTTTATGAGGCAAGAAAATTGTACATCACTTACCTTCAAACCATTAAGTTTCTGATTCCACGTTTCACACAACCTACAGTCGCAACCAAGACTCCAACAGTGCTGCCAACCCACGCAACAAGAAATTTCATCTCGTACTTGCTGTGTTACGAGGAGGAAACCTTCTGTCCGCCCATTCCCCGTCCGCCCATATTCCCCCTATTTACCTTATGCTAACCTTTTTCGTTTAGCAACTTTTTAATGGTAAAAAAAAAAACGTTTGTCCAGAGTTGTTCTCTCTCTTTATCCCCCCCTCCTTGTAAATCTCTTGTCGGTTCCAACCAATGAGAGAGCTTGACAGCTAACTCTTTGTATACTACTTTCATGTAACTGACGCTGTCCAGCGTGAAAGTCTTGAGCTATAAAACTGCATTGTTGTTAGGAATCGAGGCTGTGACCAGGGCAACACCATTGGCAGCAGAAGGCAGCAAAATTGATGAGGAACTCGGGATGGTAAGAGAAGACCTCTACGGGGGCATATATACGAGGTTCGTATATATATTCGATAGGTAAAAAAAGCAGTTCGAGTACACTCTGAATCTTCTTTTGCATTCTATCAAATTAGAGTGTCTCATTAATAATAAATCTTCTTAGCGTCAATCAAAATTTTACTCTCTCTAGTTTTGTTCTGAGCTTCACTTAGTTCGAGATATTGCATAGAAGGGACTCGAACAAACAATAACTATAGGGCTATTTTGAAAATCCAGACTCACGGAAGAGAAAAACGGTTGGGTCCGTCGCTGGTACGTAGGAAATGTAAATTTCTTTGGGACCTTTTCTCTCAGCCATTCAAAAGTCTGATCTCAATTTTTCTAAGAATAAAAATAAGCTTTCTGAAAAATATATTCAAATATTTTTTAATAAAAAATTAATATCAAGCTTTATTTTCCTTAGATCAAGTATTTTAAAAAAAATATTTGCCGGTCAGAGTCTGTAATACTTCTGCCTGTATTGTTGAAAGAGTAGGCCAGACAGAAAGGTATTGGTAATAAACGTTTTAGTAAGTTTAAAGCAGGTCTTTGCCTAGCCAAGGCCGTTTCCCCAACAATAGCATAGGGTCTATGCTAAATAAGGAAGCGCCTCTTAAAAAGTCAAACTAAATAAAATTCCTTTGCAAGTTACTTGCTCAACATTAGCTTAGCTAAATAAAGCAGGTAATTCTAATGTAACTAACCTCCATCCTATAATTTAAATTGTCAAATAATTCTTTAATAGGCACAATGAATATAAGATTAATCCCTTTATTGCGTGTTGTAAATGCAGCGAAGTATTCACTTCACGACTTTAGCGTGCTAACAGATTTTTCTGAAATTACCATTTTGTCAATTTTTTAACGAGCTTCCTTAGTGCCTCAAAAACTCTAGTTTATGGTAAATAATTAATTTAGTGCTAAGTTGCTTGGTCATGTTTAAAATTTGTTTGTCTGACCTACTCGACTTCATTTTAGAGATTCTTTTGATTTACCATTAGAGACTAGGGTAATTAAATTCTTTTGATTTACCATAATTAAAACCAAACAACCCATATTAGAGCCGTCAATACAAAATTAACCACAATTCTAAATAATAAAGAAAACTCTGGTCAATTTAAATAGCAACTGTTTCCTTTAAAATTGCATCGTTCTGTTCCTTTTGGTTTCAAGAGTTATTGCTCTAATTTGCCTTCTTGGAGAGCTTTGTTTATATACCTCTGGACGTTAGGATATATTTTTCTTTAGTATTTTTATCAACGCATTTTTATTAATTACTATTTTCCCCGTTACTAGTAAAGTTAATGGGGTAACGTCCACCGAGCTATTTACATTATATTTGTTGCAAATAAAACAAAGTTTTCTGATCACGGAGTGACAGCAGAAAAACTTTAACTGGACCTGTTTAGTTAAAATTTATGAATCGATTTTTCTTCCTGAACTGACACATATTATACACTTCTCTCTTAATACTGTCTGTTTTCCTAATGTATGGAAGCAAACTAAGGTGCTGCCACTGCCAGAAAGCATACTGTCACATTACTTAATGAGGTACTGCCAATATCTGTAGTACCGGTCTCATCAAAAGTAACTGAAAAAAAAATGTCTTCCAACAACTGAATACTTTTATTGGCAATAAAGGTATTTTACCTTTGGTTCAGTCAGGATTCCGAGCTTCTCATAGTACGAGAACAGCTCTTTTAGAAGTCACCGATGAAATAATATCACATGCGTTGAATGATTCGTTTGTAGTAGTTTTGGTTCTTTTAGATGTAACAAAATCGTTCGAGCTAATTAAACACGATCATCTTCTTGGAAAAAATGAAGCACTATAACATTTCTACTAAAAGTATTGATTGGTTCAAATCATATTTTCAAGGTAGAGAACAACATGTTTTTCGTAAGTCTTCTGACATTAAAATTTCTGAACCCTTGTCTTTGGAAAGAGGCGTTCCTCAATGATCAATATTAGGGCCAATTTTATTTTCTTTGTATGTTTCAGATTAGGTTCCAGTTGTTAAAAACGCCGAAATTCACTGTTACGCCGACCACACGCAGTTATTTATTAAATCGTCACCAGAAAATATCAGGCGAACAAGAGATCTCCTTAATGAAGAAGATCTTCATAATGTACACAAATGGTGTATTGAAAACGAGTTAGTCTTTAATCCATCAAATTGTACTTACATAGTTATAGGGACAGAAATTGAAACCATCGGAATTAAATATAAAATTAAGTAATCATACCATCCGATATTCATCTAGTATTAAAAATTTTGGATTATTAATGGACACAAATCTAAACTGGAATCCTCATGCAGTTACCGTAACGTATGCTCAGTGCTCACGTGCACTAAATAACTTAAGATGCTTAGATCACGTGACTTGCTCACGGCAAAAACAAAATTGTATCTAATACAAACACTAATTATGCCCCTGTTTGATTACGTGATATTCTATATAGCTGTTCCCTTCAAATCAACAAAGTCAGATCCATTCAGAGTCCAAAATTCATCCATTCGTTTTACTTTCAGCCTTCGTAAATTTGATCATATCCTCTGAATATTAAAGGAGAATATTTTGGCAATGTGTCGAAGAATGTTCTTTTGTTTCTGCTGCACAATTTACAACATTATTCACAAGACATCACCCGTTTATTTACATAGAAAACTTATCTCTAGGTCTAGTATTCATAAGTACTTTACGCGTAATAGGTTAGCGTATGATGTTCCAAGATACAGACTCACGCAAACAACTCGATCCCTTTCTGTATCAGCTGCGAAAACCTGGAATTCTTTATCCAATGCAATTAAGCCCATATGTTCAAAAACGCTAAGTGAATTTAAAACTCTTTTAAGTGCACATTTACTTAATTAGCAAAGACTAGTGAAATGTAAGTTTAATATGGTTTTATAGTGTTGTGTGAATATGGAACTTTTCATGTACGTTTTTTTTTGTCTTGTCTATTTTTTTTTTATTTTTTGTGCGTGGAAAAGAACGTCTTTTTCCCGGTAACGAGATTTAACTCGTTAATACATAAATGTATTATTGTATGATCTGACAAGGGTTAGGTGGAAGAACAGCTATTAGCTGAACCTCGCCTGCTGAAATAAAGGAAATTACAAATTACAAATCCTAGAAGAAATAATAAATTGAATTAATCTTATGAATTGGAAAATCAAAGCGTGGAAAATCAAATCTTGCTTACCTTATCATAAAATCATAATATCTAAGAGCACCCACGCTTCAATTTATTATATTTTACTTCTTAGTCCATCTTAAAAAAGCATGTATCTTTTCTAAAAATTCTTTTTTAATTATTTTTTCCTACTACTTGTTATGATACACCTCTATGCCAAATTTTGTATCTCCAGCTAAAACGGTGTGAAAAATTAATTTTTGTGTCCGCCATGTTGGATCCAAGATGGCGTCTTTGGAAACGTTTGGTAATATTTTCGTAACTTCTTAGTGATAGTGTACCCTTATACCAAATGTCATGTCAATTGCTCTTAGCGTTTAGGCTGTGTATTCTATACAACAATGGGTTTGGCGGCCATTTTTGATCCAAGATGGCGACTTTTTCAACATTTTGTAATATTTTCTTAACCAACTAGTGGTCCTCTTTCTACTGCTACTAACCTTCATACAAAAATTTCATTTCTCTAGCTCAAACAGTGTGAAAAATGCATTTTTTGTCCGCCATTTTGTATCCAAGATGGCGTCTTCGGAAACATTTGGTAATATTTTCGTAACCTATTAGTGATAGTGTACCCTTATACCAAATTTCGTGCCTAAACCCTTAGCGTTTAGGCTGTGTATTCTATACAACAATGGGTTTGGCGGCCATTTTGGATCCAAGATGACGACTTCTTCAAAATGTCGTAAGTTAACATTGCATTGTCAACCAGTTTTGAGCTATGTTTAAAGTTTCAAGTCTCCAGCTCGTCGGGAAGTTAGTTTAAAATCGATTGCAAAATTTGTACCGAAGAGATAGACAAGAAAACAAGTTAATAAAAACGTGTTAAAATTGAAATAACCCTTTTTTTGTAGCGAATTTTGTCTAGATTAATTTATATAATAAGACATTTTGCTCTAAAATACTTTCCAAGCAAGATATTTTAAAATACTGGTTTTGGCGCCATTTTTTCAATATGGTCGACAGAGTGGTAGCGCACCAAGGTCTTAAATCAAGTATAATGCTCAGTACATGAAACTTTGTCCAACTGCCGAGTCCCGAAACTCCTTTTTCTTTTTTTTTTTTTTAGGTGAAAGTACATATTGATTGAACTACATAGGTTTACAATGAACAAGATTATGGCTCCTCAAACATGCTCAATTGTAGTTAGGGCATTTTTATTTTGCACGGCAGTATTAATATCTACTTTGTAAAAAAATGTTTTCATTAATATACATAAGTAATTCCAAGCAACATTTTTTCTTCAAAATCTGAATCGACTTTGTGATCTGCAAAGGCCCAATCAGGAATGTAATTTTTCAGTTTAATTAAAACAGTACAAATATTAAAAAAAAAAAAAAAAAAAAAAAAACCTAAACTTCCAGATGTGACAGAAGATCTCTTCATTTACAAACGGTACGACTCCCATGAATTTCAGATTTATCATTTACAATTTACACATCTAAAATACAGTGTGCTTATAAACTACAAAGTTCATCTGACAAAGTTTCGAAATGTGCAGTTTCTTAGCTATAGGAACTTTTGTCTTGTTTTGATGTGAGGAATCACCTCCCGAAGTTTGTCGGTGTAGTTTATAAACACTCTGCATAAATGTTGAGTTTACTTTCTGTTGGCATTACCCTGTCTTGCCATAATTCGAAAGACGTACAGCAAAATGAAACGTCCTATTTTGGTACGATATAAATTCTCGCAGGGTTGTGCTCCATTACCTCCAATTAATTTAACGAAGAGCTCGGAACAAACATAAGTATTCACCAAACGGCTCGCGGGAGCGCTTGCGATCCCCTTCCTTTATATCCCTACAGCTGCGGTGTGCATAAAATAATTTAACAAAGAGCTCAGAACAAATATGAGAAGAAACGGCTTGTGCGAGCCCCTGCTAACCCCCTCCATCACACCCCTGAGTTCTGGGCTTAATAAACAAATCTATGAAATTTCTGATAGTAGAGACTGTAGAAACTATGCGTGTAAAAACGATGTAGCTGGCTATACTAGTTTTGTCAGCAACGAGGTGGGGTGCTTAATTTTCCCAATATGGTGGCTACCAGGATCATCGTATTTTTTTTTTTTTCTTTTACAGATTGGATAACGGCAGTGACTGATTGATCGACTGCTGGCAAAAGGGAGAGTGAGAAGCAGCAAAAAGCAGAAAGGAGTGATAATCCCGTTCGAGTGAATGACTGGCACAGCCAAAACTCAGCCCTCAGATGGGTCACTCAATGATCACTTCATAAACCAGTTACTCGGTGAACGATTGGATTGTTGCAATGCGCAACGTACTGAAAAGATTTAGGCCATCCATCACATGGAGGCAGCCACTTTATCATCTTATTGTTTACGTTCTGTGTTCAGGACCTTATGTCCATTCTTTGTTCTTAGCGTGCGGTTAAAAATGTAAAATTTTTCATGGGAAATATTTGCTCTGAGTTTCTCGATCAATGTAATGGCAATTACATTGAAAGGTAAATTATTTTAGAGGTAGAGAAATAAAAGTGCGTGAAGTTGCCAGGACCACCAAAAGCTCAAATTCTCAAACTCGCTCCAGAATTTGAGTACAATTTGAGCTTTCATAAAAACCAACTCTCAAAATCTGAGATTTCAATATAAACGCCATAAGTTCATTTCAAAAGTGGTCCTGCCAACTTCACGCTGGTGAACTACCAAAAATTCAAATTATCAAACTCAATCAAGAAATTGGGTATAATTTGAGCCTACGGATAAACCAACTCTCAGAATTTGAGCTTACAATTCTTGGTTTTCTGGACTTTACAATTCTGGACTTAAACGCTCTAAGTCCATTACGGGACTACCGAATTCCCTCTGCCTCATAACCAAGAACTAAAACACTAAAACTTGCTAAAAAAAATGAGTACAATTTGAGCTTTTATAAAAAAACAACTCTCAAAATTTGAGCTTTCAATATATATGCTCTAGGTCCATTTCAAAAGTGGTCCTCTAAACTTCAAGCTGCTGGACCACCAAAAGCTCAAGTTCTCCAACTCGCTCCAGAATTTTAGTAAAGTTGAGCTTTAAAAAAAAAAATCTCAGAATTTGAGCTTTCGATATATATGATCTAGGCCCATTTCAAAGTGGTCTTGCCAACTTCACACTGTAGGACAACCAAAAGTTCAAATTCTCACACTTACCCTAGAAATTGAGCACAATTTGAGCTCTCACAAAAACCAACTCTGAGAATTTTAGTTTCCGATATAAACGATCTAAGGATATTTTCTAAATACTGAATTCCCTCAGCAGAACATCCAAAAGCTCAAACACACAAAAACTCGGTCTAGAATTTAAGTACAAATTGAGCTTTCAAAAAAACAACTCTCAGAATTTGAGATTTGAATATAAACGCTCTAAGTACATTCCAAAGTTTTCCTCTGAACTTCAAGCTGTAGGACAACCGAAAGTTCTAATTTTTAAAATCGCCCTAGAAATTTATTACTATTTTAGCTTTCAGAAAAGAAAACTCTCTGAATTTGAGCTTAAACGCTCTAAGTACATTTTGACCCTACCTACTTCCCCCTGCAGCACAACCTAAACTCAAATTCTCAAACTCCCTCCAGAATTTTAGTACATTTTGAGATTTCAGAGAAATAACTCTCAGAATTTGAGCTTTAAATATGAATGGTCCATTTTAAATGTGTTCCTGTTAATTTCACGCTCTAGAACCAACAAAAGTTCAAATTCTCAAACTTGCTCCAGGATTTGAATACAATTTCAGTTTCATAAAAGCAACTCCCAGAATTTGAGTATTCAATATAAACGCTGTAGGTCCGTTTCAAAATTGGGCCTATATAACCTCGCTAATAATAATAATAATACCGCTTATCCGAGTGGTTAGCGCTCGTGTCTATGGTGCACGTGGTTCCTGGTTCGATTTTCGGTATGGGTTCTCAAAAATTTCGGTGTTTACCCAGAATCATGAGGACAATTGGGGAGCTTCTCATTAATATACAAATCACATAACGAATTTGTCAAATATTTCCGTAAGGCTTTCTGTGAGAACTAACTATGGAAAAATCCAAATAACTCTTGAGAATTTTATTTCTGATGAAGTTTTGACTGACTATTAACAGCTAGCATAGAATGGGATTGACTTTCTAGAAATAATATATAATGATTCACGAAATCTGTAACAGGGCCTTAGTTCAGCTCCTAGTGTACAGAAACCTTTGAAACAAAAAATGTTAATAAAAAAGTGTGTGCCGAATCACATGGTGATGCTTCTGAAATTTGGTCGACTGGAGAATACCTCTACGGGGGGCCACTTCGAAATTTTAAATGGCAACAGTTGTTGATCTTGGCCCCATTGAAACAATCACTAAATTTTGAACAACTTTTAGAGGAAACACGTTTCCATATCTCTTGCCGTGGTTGTCGAAATTTTGAACAACTTTCAGAGAAAATATTGTTTAACATAAAATTGGCAGTCACAAGAGTTAATTGGTAGACCCAAGTAGCACCAGCATGTGAAAATCACGTGATAAAAGGTCAAATTTGTACAAGAATCACCTATGAATTGACGTCGAAATCACGTGTTAAATGACGAAGAAATGTCACAACCCAAAGAACGTTAATCTGTGACCTCAAAAAGACGTAAGGAAGTGACGTTCAAATAACGTTTTTACTGGTTGTTTTAAAGATATATGACGTCACGAATTGACGTTGTGAAGACGTCACAAGATGACCTTTTTTTTCAATATACAGAGTGGTCCTAAAAGCGTGCCAGGGCCTTTGAAACAAATGTGTATACCAGAATGCTCATGCAAAATCACAATGTGAAATTGCTGAAAGCAGTGGCGGCCAGGGAATACCTCTACGGGGAGGAGGTAATTGAAAATTTTAAATATAAACAGAGGTCTATTTTTCTCTCTTTAAAACAAGCGCTAAATTTTGAACAACTTTTTTATATACCGTTTGGCAGTTACAAGAGTTAATTGGTAGGTAGGTTTACAAATTAGCTTTTGTAGCTGCCAAATGGTATATCAGAAAGTTGTTCAAAATTTAGCGCTTGTTTCAGAGAGCAAAATAGACCCCTGTTTACTTCAGTTACCCCTCCCCGTACAGGTATTCCCAGGACACTACTGCTTTCACCAATGTCACCATGTGATTTCGCATGAGCACTTCGGTATGCACATTTTGTTTCAAAGCCCCTTGTGAAGAGAAGTTATATATATAGACTTTCGAAACCAGCCTGTATATATATTTTGGAACCAGAAGGCTGGATAGGTAACCTAATAGGTAAAATTTGAAGAGGGGAAAAATAATTGTACTTATGTACTATCTTGAAGATCACGTGCACAATTACACAGTTAACACTAATATACTGTACATGTATTACGGCAAATGTCAGCAACTGATCATACAGTCACAGTGAATGTAACAAATGGCTTTGTTCAACCACTTTCCCTGCAATCGACTTATCAATCTTAGCAACAAAGGATCTTTATTATATTCGTCCCTTCTCTTCTTCCTTTTCCAGTTGAAATGCCTCATTACCTGCCAGTAAATTGGGATATAATATCCTCGCAATTCTTCCAGACATCCTAAACAGTTCAACTCTTACGTCTCCACATAAGACACAACTCTTTTTCGCCATCGTTGCACTAGCACTAACAATCGTACAGGAAAGAAACACACAAACACAGATTTAAAATAACACAGCTTGGAATATTTTTCGTCATGGAATCCACCTGACGAATGACTAACAACATGGAGTACTGACAACAGAATCCGTAAGTTGGCAGCAAAATTGTCTTACTTGATAGTCATTTTTCGTTTCCCCCCAGCTGGTCACACGTGAATCCTAGCATAAGGCAAATGAAGAATCAATCAGTAGCCGTCAAAACAAACGCTACTCTCCACTTTTCGTCTTTTTGTTCATAAGACTCCTGAGAGTAAATAAAAATAATAAAACGATTTGTTTAAAGACATACTTTCCTTAAACAATTCGTACTAAAAAGTAAAATATAATTTTGTTTATGCATGACTAAAAAGAAATGCATGGGGCGCGCTAATTGAAGAATTTATAA
>JAGDQP010064876.1:0-11504 GCA_022664845.1 Lepisma saccharinum | reverse complement strand
AACAAAACTCATCACTGTGGAAAGTGGTAAAGTCGAGTTTGATACTTACCCACGAAAATGCTACAGTTGAAAGTGCTTTCTCTATCAACAACTGTGCTGTTATTGAAATCCAATCTGAACATACAGTAATAGCACTGAGGACTTGAGGAGAGTGTATGATGCTATTATCAATTGCAAAGGAATCCATAGTATTGTCATCATAAGGAAAATGATGCAAGATCTGCTCGGAGGCGATATAAAGATTATCTGAAAAGACAGTGTAATGCTAAGAAAATTGAAGAGAATAATTCTGTAAAGAAAAAAGGAAGATCAATAATGGAATAAAGAAACTGAAAGATGAGCAAAAGACGTTGAGAGAAAAATCTGAAACGGAGCAAGACGCACTTCCTCAGGAAATCAAACTTTCGCTGAAGTCGCAAAATTAACATCTGTTGATATTGTTGAAACTTCTGTTTTCGATTCTGATGATATTGTTTAATTATTGTAATTGAATTATTATTAGACTATTGTTTAATTAATAGTCTAAGGGCCGGTTTCTCCAACGTCGATTAAATATAGCTTAACCATCCGATAACTAACCGTGCGTCAAATTTTTAACTGTCCGTTAAAATGTTTCCATTTCACCAACGGTAACATTACAAATTTAACAAACAGTTTACAATCGTGACCGTTAAGACGGTCTCCTACTTCTGCCAGAGCTAGAAAGTTTACTGTTGGTACTTATGGACAGAAAATTGCTACCGAATATCTTCATTTTCTAAGGAACTGGATATCTTTAATAGAAAAGAAAAGTTTTGGAGTATTATAAGAAGTTTATGCACGGGTTGAAATACTTAGAACGTACATTTGTCTCCTAGTTTTTCAGAAATAAATTATAAATAAATAAATAAAATTATTTTTTTTTTCTCCAAATTACAATATGTCTAACTTTGCAACCACTTACGCTAGAAAGACCAACTTTTTTTCTTTTATTCCTTGTGAAGAAACTATTCTAATAATTTTAATTGCAATCATATCTGATACAATAATAAAAAATAGTATTTTACATAGCTATTCCAGTCCACTTGTCAAAGGTTTGATGAGAGTAAGCCAGCCGCGCCCCACCCCTGTCTTCGATTTTAGTCCGAGGGAAAGAAGAAGGGAGGGGACTACACAAATCCCCTCTTGATTCAGCTTCTACAACAGGTGCCGACGCGAATGCAAACATGCTAATTTATGTAGTGAAGGTGAGATATGAGAATTTTGTAACAGTCCCTATAGCAACATCATATTTGGAATGGGGTGATATTTGGAAGAGTTGCAAGGTCTATTGTGTGGTTTCCTGAAAAAAAAAAAACTCTAAGTTAGTTTAAAGTTATATGAAAACTCTTTATCTGATTTATATATTAAAAAAATATATCCTAACGTTACTTTTACTCTCACTAACGTACGTCTTACTGCCTATGTTTGTCAATATTCATGTGCCTAATATAGGCTGCAGCCGCAACAGATATATCTATAGTGAAGTTCTGCCTTTTTATTCTTGGAAAAACTGAGTAGAGGAGACATGTAAACAGAAGTACTACTGTATGTCACAAGGCCTGAAAACCTGGAATAACCTATAACTTTGACCCTGACAGGTCCTTTCAAGTCGCTTCGTATTCTCCATTCGTGTCCCTCCTAGATTTTAGTAACTACAAGTCTGACAGAGATGATTTTTACACCGTTAGATCGTCATGGTCTGCAATGGTGAGGAAAGCTATGAATGTGGCTAGAACTTTCAAGTCCTTTCGAATCGCTTAGTACGCGTATTATCCATTTGTGACCCTACTAGATCTCAGTAGCCACAAGTTCCACAGAGATAAGTCATACAAAGTTGGATTAGTCATGGACACCGGTGGGAAAATCTATGAATTTGACTAAAACTGGCAGGCCCCGGAATGCGCTTAGTAAACTCCATTTGTTCCTACGACTTCGAAGTTTTATTGGGGGATATGTTATAAGTCGAATTTATACGGTGGTGTTTTGGTTTTATTATAATAAAACTATTACTTAGTTTTTTTTTAAATTATTGGGCTAGGAATTGTTAGATTACAGTCTACCTTTGACTTCAGTGGATGGAAAATACAACTATTTTTAATTGAGTAAAATATTTCACTACTCCTTCCCTGCAAGACAATTATGCAGAGAAAATGATTGATCTAAATTACTTCTGATAGTTAGCTGATAGGCAGATAGACAAACATTCTAAATTATGTCTTCGAATTCCAAAAAAAATTCATCTGCCATAACTTTGCCAAGGTTATTATTAGGAGAGAAATTAAACAGGAGTTGTAAAAAGGTAATTACTCTTTTTAAGAATAAGAGTACAAAGCCAGGGAGGGACAAATGGCCCTATTACGTATACTACGTATGCGTCTACGATGAATATTACGTATTTGCTACATAATAAATGGAAATTTATCGAGGGGCGCTAGAAAGCGTAGATAGGTTGGGTAAGGCCAGGGTAATTATTTTATCATTATACTTGAAGCACATCACATTTAACAGGCCATTGTTGTGTTCAGCTCCAACGCGGAAGTAGCTAATTAATTGCACGTGCTTGTTGCAGTTTCAGTCTCATACTTTCATGAATCTTTCTCCTGTGAATTTTACATTTTTTGGCTTACCTAAATCGAACTTATCCCGGAGCTGGGACACATTATTGAAGGGCGTATGTATGTTCTTGCACTCACATAATCCTTGCTCCATATTGTTCATTGCACGGATCCGATATAATGTCAATATCAATTGCAAGTACATTCAGCGTCAACATAACAGAAGTAGCTAAAAGTAAGAAATACTTAATATGAACAGGAATTACTTATTGGCAATAATTAAAGGAGATATACTCGATGGAAAAGCATTCTTTGTACGTAGTATGAAGAAGTCTTATCGTTATGCTAACTTTTCCTGTTTACATGTGAACATTTATAATACACGATCGGTAATGTTCACAATACTTTCTTTTTTACTCCACATCATTTCCCCCTCCAAAAATATCTTAAATCGACGTTTCTGGCATGTACTACCACTCTCCGAAACAGTTTTGTGAACTATATACATACACGTATTAGAGAAAAGTATTCTCCTGAAATTATTTAAAAGGAATTATGTTAATCGTTAAGACGATCAGGTGCGTAATTTATACCTTGGGCCTAAATACGTAGCGCACACGTCTACTTTTCATGTAAAACCATTCATTAGAGCGCGTCTTCTTAAGCATACATATAGGCCCCTAAACATACTCGAACAGCATATTTACATTGCCCGCAAAGCAGGCAACATTGTTTTTAGATGTTTTTGATCTTTAATACTATTGAAATGCATTGTGCCAAGTTGTATATTTCATCAAGCAATTCTGTGTTTATGCTTTCCATTTCTTGTTTCCTGTTTTCATACTTTCGAGATACACAATCACTATCGGACCGTTAATTATTTAATCGACAAAAATCTGATGATTAAAGTTAACGACAGCTTTAACAAACCGTTAGCGTTAACCGATGTTGATGAAACGGTCCTTTCTCCTAATCAGACGTTAAATGTGCTTAACGGGTTGTTAAATCTTTAACCAGCGCTTCTGAAACCGGCCGTAATATTCATTGCTTATATTCGTAGAATTTATTCATATGTATGTTGTAGTTCATAGCATTTTCTTTGGCTCGACTTAAATAACATGACGGAAAAATGTAAATTTGGGTTATTTTAATCAGTATCTTTGCGATATATTTTTAGTAAAAACCTTTTCCTGTAATTTTATTGTAAAAGAAATAATAAAATCATAAAATTTGCTACTCAGGTGAGAGATGGACATCTACGGGGGCTGGTGGATGCTGCATGTAAAAGAAGACAAAATATTTTGCAAATGTTAAAATTGGATAGCCTGAGTCGGGAATGTTTAAAAAATCTGGTCAGGAAATATCATGGAATTTAAGTTCACAAATTTTGTAGGCACCCTGTACGATTAGGAAAGGCTGTGATGATGTGTCAATGCCCCAGATATCCGAATATCCTAAACTCAGATCCGGATTTTGATAATCGTGATTATACGTCAAATTTTGTAGCGGGTCTATGCTTGGGTCCCGGCCTGACTCGGTGAACCGATTTAGGTCTCCTCACCCGGAGAACAAAGTAGAGTATTTGATTATTTCCTTGCGTTTCAGGGGAGATCAAGATCGAAGGGAATACCCCCCAGAGCACAAAAATCACGAAACTGGAGCTCATTATTCTCAGACCGGGTTAACTAGGTCTAGTTTTAAACCGGATCACGTATATACTGGTCAGACCGGGTCACCAAAACTTAACTGGTTTCAGCTCTGCTGTGCTATTTCCTCTACATGTTATTAGTATTATTTTTTTCAGAATTTCAGAGGAATTTCAGAATTTCAATATTCCGATATTGTTAAGCATTTTGATACTGTTAGGTATCCCCCCAGCAAGCCAGATGAGGTAAGTCCGACATCGGCATTTGGTCGGCGAAGCTCGGCCAAAGAGCGAACCGTCGTCCGGTTATGAAAAATCCCGACCAGCAGCCGACTTCGGGTTTTGAAACATCCCGACTTCGGCGGGCGGGTTCTGGGTCGGGTTACGCCTCTATAGCGACCCCGACGGCGGCTCGGGAAACGGCCTGACGACCAATGGCCTCTTATAGATCGCACCGACCAGGCACGTACCCATAATTTGGTTTTGGGATGGGTCCAGGGCTTCTGGAGGGTCTAAGGTGTGTCTCGGCATGAAATGTAGTATGTGTAATTACGCCTGAAGTTATACTATTTTCTCCATGAAACTTGAGTTTGGAGGATCCGGACCCCTAAATACGTCCCTGGCGCCGACTACAAGTTAGTCGGGCCCGCCGTCGGGGTCGGCAGTTTGACTTGCTGGGTGGGTTTTTCGATATTTCGGTACTTTCGGTGTTATTGGTATTTTTATATTTCGGTACATCGGTATTTTCGGTATTTCGGTATTTTTGGTATATCTGTATTTTCGGTACCGTATTTCAATATTTCGATATCGGTGATACCGAAGTTTCGGTATTCCAAAATACCGATACCGATTTCGGTATATCGATATTGCTGACAGCCCTATGATGAAGAACGCCAGTTCTTCGAGTGACGCTGACAAACGAGTCTGTTAGCGGCACTCAAATGTATACAACAAGTTTAGGATCTAGGGAACTATAAGACCGATTTTAATGCCTGAGCTTGCATTCGAAAGCTCTTTTCCATACTAACACACAGAAAAAATTGGGTCGATAGGATCTCCCTGGGAACCCCTAGGGTGGTGCGAAAAAATCAAGATTTCACATTTTTGATGATAGTACTGAGCCCATACCATGTAGGTGGTCAAAACTTGCGAAATCTTAATCTATGCTTCAATATCTTTCAAACGGTTTTCACACATCAAAATCGGTGAAGGGGTTCAAAAGTTATCACTTTTTTTTAAGCAGAATCACAGCATTTTCACAAATGATAGAAAAGTTGTCTGTCATTCTGTCTATCTTTTTGTTTTAGCCCCAAATGGATGATACCCAGAGTGTTTTGAAAGTCAATTGCGGGCCTGAACAAGTTGGGGTAAATCGAAGCTTATTTTTATAGGAGTTACCGTTTTCGAGATACGGAGCCTACCATGGTCCAAAATCGGCCTTTTGTATGCATTTTGTTTTAATAAGCAGCCTTACAAAGTAAGCGATATCAGTATAAAAACCCTTCGTGGTAAAGAGAAGAGGAACGCAAGAATTCTACTCACAAAAGAAGTGATATGCATTTTACGAGTGATTTTCTTTGTGTCACTATGGCGGAAGGAAGGATACTAAATCTCTTAATTTTATTACAAAGGAAACACTTCCACCATAGAGACACAAATAAAATCAATCCCAAAATAGGATATCACTTCAGTAGAATACTCCCCACTTGTACTCACTTTGTCAGTAGTCAGTATTTAATCAGAATTTAATCTACAATTATGTGGAAAATTGCACGATTTTTCCATAAATGGCTGATAGCAAGGAGTCGATTTTCCAGGGCTGTATGATACGCAGTGTCGCAGTTTTTGTTTACAATGTAAAACATGTTATGGCCACCTTTTTCATCCCCTATTACACAGTGCACGATTTCGTGAAATGATAGGGACCCTTTTTTCATCCCCTATTTAACATAGGAGAGATTTCGTAAAGGACTACAAAACTATTTTGTCTCGTGCCAAATGCACAAAAACCTTGAATGCGTCTATTTTTCCGTAGCTGTCACCAGGCTGCAGGCAAGCGGGGCAATTGCATTAATTACTATATTCACAACTGTGCAAAACTCGCAAAACTCATAATATTTAATTTGATCTTTAACGACAAGCACACGTTAGGCTTAGTCTTTCAGCGCTATTTTATAGATCATACAGAAAATTACAGATCGACATGGTGTTAGAGGAGGTATTAAATGTGAAATTCCATGCTATTTCCTCAGAGAATACTTTAATGGATGTACTATATTTTTTCTTTCGACAAATTCCGGTTTCCATTATTGGATGTACAGTAGGTAGTCCTGCCCCAATTCGAATAATGTCGGAGAATATTGCTTGCACTGGCACTTCACTACCACGATATGGCGGTTCAAATTTTGCTTTTTTGGCCCCAGAACTGTAAAATCCATGATGTGATATTTAGAATTGAGAGTAGTGGGTGTTTCTTGCCATTAAAGTACTACTTCGGAGCGTCATATTTAGCTATAAAATAGACATTGTGGCATGCAATTTAATAATATTGTATCGCAGAAAAAAAATCAATTGGAGAATTTATAGGATAAAAAGTGACAAATGTGAATACATCGCCTCGTAAGTAAAAAAGTTTGTGTTTGTTAATGGAGAGGGACATTGTTCATTCGGACACTGTAATGTGTGTACTCAAATATGGGATTTGTTAGAAACATACATTACATTTAGCCAACAAAATGTTACCTTCGGATGGCGTGTGGCAAGTTTCTTAATTTTGAATGGGTTAAAACATACAAATAATGTTTTTCGACCCTGTCTTAAGTAGAATTCACCGAAATATTAAATGCTTTTTGCTTTGAATAGCTAAATAAAACATACGAAACGTGTGTGAGACCTCCTCCGACCCATGTTTAGTGACTGTTTTGGGAATAGTTGGTGCTTTTTACCATCAAAGGACCACTTCAGAGGGAGATATTTAGCATGTAATTGAGGTAGAAAATAGTCTTTCAACTGTAATGTATCATAGAAAAGAAACAATTATAGAATTTATAGGGTAAAAAAGTGACAAATGTAAATACAAAGCCTCATAAGCAGAAAGTTGGTGTTTGTTATTGGGAGGGAGAAACGTGACATTGTTTAAGTAAAAATACCTGAAACGGCCAAATTAAGAGCCCGTAGTTGGTGAAAGAAACATTAGAGCATAATTTTTTAGATGTCATTGAAGGTCGAAAATGGTCGAGTAATGACGTATTGGAGAGAACTTGCTTAGATTTTCTCGGGAATGCACTTGCTCACGTGTATATTAAAGGGGGGAATTAAGGTTAATTGACTAAAGATGTCTGTATTTCACGCTTTGCGACCACATGGAGTCAATATTTAAGTACTTATAGCATATTTTTCAAAGAAAAAAAGGACCAATTTACATAATCCTGACTACTTCGAAAGACTTTCAATGAAACGAAAGCTAAAAAATATTAATTCTACCAGGAAAGACTACTTGGAAAACAAACACAAAATGTTGTCTATATGAACGCTTGTTGTCTCAGTTGAACTGTTTTGCACCCCATAATTTCATTTATACGACATTTATTGATAAATTAGTACATGTCTTTTTTTAACTAGTTGCAACTCGCTTTTATAGTGTTTGTGCATGTATACCTTCATTGTTAGAATATCCTACAACTGCTTGTCGGCTGATGGTTGATGATATTACCTAGTTTTTATAGACATACTTACGCATTTTCAAAACCAACTTGGTCACTAGTATGGACAGGATACGAACTATTCAAGGAGTAAAGTCTTCAGAGATGAACTGCAAAAGGCATATTTGAGTTAGCCGTGACGTGTGGGGTCCATAAAAATGCCTGCCTCCTTTCGAAAGACCACAGGCACTGTCACACCAGGCAATAACTGGTTGACGAAGCCAATAAATTGCAGAGAGAACTGAATTGTTACTTAGTCTGCTGAAGATGAACGAGGGGACATTGGCTATCTGTGAGTGTACTTTTACCAAGATGGCCGTCGAGAGTGTGCTGGCATGGACATCTTGTTTTAGTGATGAGTGTTTTAACGATATTCCTTTGACTCTAACCATGAGTGTGTTAGCCAATGTTCCCTCGTTCATCTACAGCAGACTAGGTCACAATTCAGTACTCTCTGCAATTTATTGGCTTCGTCAATCAATTATTACCTAGTCTGACGCTTTTTTATGGCCCCCACAGGTCATGGCTAACTCAAACATGCCTTTTGAAGTTCACCTCTGAGGACTTTACTCCTTCAACAATTCGTATCTTATCCATACTAGTGACCAAGTTGGTTTTGGAAATGCGTAAGTATGTCTATAAAGACTAGGTAATGTCATCAACCATCAGCCGACAAGCAGTTGTAGAGTCTTCTAACAATGAAGATATACATGCACAAATACTATAAAAGCGAGTTGCAACTAGCTAAAAAAGACATGTACTAATTTATCACTCCATGTGGTATAAGTTAAATTATGGTGTGCAAAACAAACAGTTCAATTGAGACAACAAGCGTTCGTATATACCACATTTTGTCAGTTTGTTTTTCAAGTAGCCTTTCCTGGTAGAATTATTAGTCCTTTTTAGCTTTCGTTTCGTTCAAAGTACTTTCGATCTCCATGTCTTTCGAAGTAGTCTGGATTATGTAATTTTATCCTTTTTTTTTCTTTGAAAAAATATGCTACAAATACTTAAATATTGATTCCATGTGGTCGCAAAGCGTGAAATACAGACATCTTTAGTCAATTAACCTTAAATTCCCCCCTTTAATATACACGTGAGCAAGTGTATTCCCGAGAAAATCTATGCAAGCTCTCCCCAATATGGCATTATTTGACTATTTTCGAACTTCAATAACATCTAAAAGATTATGCTCTAATGTTTCTTTCACCAACTACGGGCTCTTAATTTGGCCGTTTCAGGTATTTTTACTTAAACAATGTCACGTTTCTCCCTCCCAATAACAAACACCAACTTTCTGCTTATGAGGCTTTGTATTTACATTTGTCACTTTTTTACCCTATAAATTCTATAATTGTTTCTTTTCTATGATACATTACAGTTGAAAGACTATTTTCTACCTCAATTACATGCTAAATATCTCCCTCTGAAGTGGTCCTTTGATGGTAAAAAGCACCAACTATTCTCAAAACAGTCACTAAACATGGGTCGGAGACGTCTCACACATGTTTCGTATGTTTTATTTAGCTATTCAAAGCAACAAACATTTAATATTTCGGTGAATTCTACTTAAGACAGGGTCGAAAAGCATTATTTGTTTGTTTTAACTCATTCAAAATTAAGAAACGTCTCACACGCCATCCGTAGGTAACATGTTGTTCGTTAAATGTAATGTCTGTTTCTAATAAATCCCATATTTGTGCACAAACACTACAGTGTCCGAATGAACAATGTCCCTCTCCATTAACAAACACATTTATTTTGCTTACAAGGCGACGTATTCACATTCGTCACTTTTTATCCTATAAATTCTCCAATTGATTATTTCTACGAAAAAATATTATTAAATTGCATGCCACAATGTCTGTTTTATAGCTAAATATGACGCTCCGAAGTAGTACTTTAATGGCAAACAACACCCATTACTCTCGAAACATGAGTCCAAAGGCGTCTCACATACGTTTCGTATGTTTTATTTAGCCATTCAAAGCAGCAAACATTTGATATTAAAACAGTATTTGTATGTGTTATTGAAATGCAGCTAGGAAACGTCTCACACTCCAGCCGAAAGTAACATTTTTTTGTTAGCTAAATGTAATGTATGTTTCTAATAAATTCCATATTTGTGTACAAACACTACACGCTCCGAATAATTTTCTTGTCACTTTATGCTGCAGCCCTGGTAATAGTTAAGGAATAATACACGCATTCAAGCTGTTTTATTCACTACAGACCTTCTCAACCATCACTAATGGTCCTAACGCAAGACAAGTTCAGTTACAGTGTAGACTAATATGGAAGCAAACATTATAGGTTCTATCTGCGAGTTTCTTAATTCGAAATGGCATATCATGCAACAAACACCAACACGAATAACATAATTTGAGGCTTTTACAGTTCTGGGGCCAAAAAAGCAAAATTTCAATCGCCATATCGTAGTAGTGCAATGCCAGTGTAAGCAATGCTCTCCGACATTATTCCCATTGGGGCAGGACTACCTGCTGAGTATCTAAAAAATGTACTTTCTACATCGCATTTTAACATGGGCAGCATAGGAGATTTGCTCCCACCTCCGGCTTCGGCTATTAAAAATGTATTTTACCGTTTAATGTGTCACCTCCATCTACCGCCATCTATTGATATTTTTGGCAACTATCAACACCTCTCTACCGCCATCTATTGATTTTTCTTATGAACTATCAACACCTCTGTACCGCCATCTGTTAATATCACAGCTAATTATTACTTTAATTATTATTCATGAACAGTATTGCTAACTTACTGTGTGTTAATTATGTCGTCTATTGATATGGTTGCTAACTTATTGAATAGTGTTATAATTAAGTAATGAATTGTTAGTTTTCCTATACGGGCGCAATCAGAAGTATTTTAGCAGCTGCTTTGCATCAGGCGAATACTGTAATGGTATATTGAACATGAGACATACTCGTGAGAATTTGTTGCTGCCACTATGAACTTCTTTATTGCTGTAAAAAAAAGCTGGAGTTTTAAACATCAAATTGTGTTGCTAGTTTTCTCTCTTGTTGTAAAATCCATATATTGTATGAATTTGCCCAGTCTTTCCGTGATACTTCGTTGCGTGCACATAAGCGGAAGTTCCTCTCATGCACTTTTCTTATTTGAAAATGTTTTGCGAGTTATACTGGTTATCAATCTGCCGTCTTTTTTTATCCATACATGTGTGGGTGGGTGTCTGCGTGTTGGCGTGTTAAAACCTCCCAGTTACATAACCCAACCTTGATTTATTCAATACTTCTAGATCACAGCTAAAAATAATCAAAAAGTTTGAATAAATTCTGACACGAAATAAAAAATTCTTTTCAATTTATTCCCCGCTATTATGCATGAGGCATGAGATAAACAGCAATAATTCTTTTTGACTGTCAGAAATGTACAGCAGGGGGATAAAAGAGGAAATTTTATGAAAAAACGAATAATAAATATCTCTTGTTGATTCTTTTTCAAATGGAGATAAAACTGAAAGATTCGAAAGTACGAAAACGGATATTCCCCCAGTTTTTTTGTGATGTGAGCTATTTATGAAGAGAAAATGTATTGTTC